>PKQL01000491.1:0-22188 GCA_002916455.1 Penicillium sp. CF05 | reverse complement strand
GAGGAGGGGTGGTGGGGTCGTAGGCCATATTGGACGTTATTTCTCTCTACTTTCTGTTGGATTTGCAAGATATTGAAGTTAACCGTGGATGAAGTGATCAAGAATTACCCGAATGGCCATATCCAACTCCGCGATAGACGCTTTCATCGTCATACTGGAGCCCCGGAGAGTGTTTTGAGGGTATAACCAAAGGGAGACACCGAGTGCATTCTGGCTAAATGCGCGATTCCACTCAAAAATTGGCCCACATTGTCCAATTGAGATCGACCACCTAATTCATCCAATTCTCCCCCGAGGCCGACTCTCATTGTCTTACGTGAAACTTCCCTTTCCAGAAACTTCCCAACCTCTTTCGTCCCAAAGATTTTTATTCGCCCGCGTTTCGGTTCATTCCAACCTTGGAAAGCCCCACATCCCCATCCCGAATCCCCCGTGGCCGGATAATTTCGCATCCCGACCATTATACCCGAGTCTCCCCGTGACCCATAATCCATTTTACCCAGATCACCATGTCATCAGGTTTCGTTTCAGCTGGAACAAACGAGAAGCCGATCGAGCGGGACGATGAGTGGCTCAGAGCCCAGCAAGAGCTCGAGGAGGAGCGGAGACGTAAGGCCGAGATAGAGAAGCAGGATGACGGCAAAAGTCTCTTTGAGGTGTTGGAGCGGAATAAAAGTGAGCCCAACTCGGTTGCCTGGCCTTGTCTACACGAACGGGCAAAAGAGCGGACAATTCATCCAGGGAATCTGGCTAACATCTTAGGGTGATTTTCCTCGGTTATTACGCAGTGGCCAAACAAGAAGCATTTGAAGAGAAATCCCGTCTCAGAAACCAATTTCGCTCCCTCGATGAAGACGAAGTCGAATTCCTGGATTCTGTTCTCGAGTCAACACGCGCCAAGGAGGCGGCTGTGAAGAAGGAGACAGCGGAACAGCTGGAAGCCTTCCACAGACGGCGCGAGGAGGCGCAGAAAGCACTGCTGGAATCAACGTCGGATGCGACACCCCCGCAAGGAGGGGAATGGAGCACATTTGCTCGCAAAAGACGGGGTGATAAACATAGGAACTCATTGCTTGCAGGGAAGAAGCGTAAGGCTTCAGTGACCGGGAAGACCGCTGGGAAGGACACACAGAATAGGGATGACTCGCAGAAACAGGCTGGAGCTGGCGGTTCAAGTACCAAAAAGCTGGATCAAGGGGCTTCTAAGTCCAATAAAGCCACATCTTCTGCCGCACAGTCCAAGGTAGTGGCAGATATGGCAGATACAGAGAAGGACCAAGTAAAGCCAAAGAGCCCGACAAGACCTACCCCGGTTTCACTTGGCTTGGGAGGATACAGCTCAGATTCTGAATGATGCTCGCCAACATGTGGATGACCGCGGCAGCTAGTTAGCACGAATATCTATTCTAGGACTTTATAATGTAGATCAAATTAATTGATGAAGCAAAAGTCTCTGCAAGACAAGTATAATAAGAAGGCATATGGCTTTGCCTCTCATTAGTATATATCGATTATCCCTACTAGTAATAGTAAGGTATGTGTTGCCCTTCTCAAGTCACCTGTTTTAGTATGTTTTCTATTGAGGCTACAACAACTCACTACTGCGGAAAAGTCAGGAAGAAGAATCTGCTCTATGCAATCTAGGAAACGAAGAGCCTTTTATAAGGCCTCAAACAGGCAAACAAAAGCTCAATCTGCCTATCAACAAGGCATCCATATAGGATGGGATGGTCTCAACATTTTTCTTATATCACAAGGCCAGTCATCTTACAAACATTCCACCCCATAGGTAACAACATATTATTATATCTATCTCAATACCAAATCAACTAAACATTCCACACCTACAACACCAACGATACCCTCTGCAAGTCCACTGTGGCACTGTTCTACTCAACATGCAGCGCGCTTTGCTTCACTTCCTGCTCCTCGACCTTACGCTCCAGGTCATGAGACATGTAGTCTTGCTTGCGAGTACCAGGCACAATCCATGGAGCATTTGTGAACATTTGGTTCATTTCCTCGAGAGGCACGCGCTTGGTCTCTGGAAGCAAGAGCCAGAAGAAGACCGCATTGGTGAAGTTGCAGATGACGAACAGGTAGTAGAAGCGATATCCAATGTTTGTCATTGCAATGGGCGTGACCTGGCCGATCATCGTGTTGAAAGCGAACGACATCATGGTGGCAATCGAGACACCCTTGGCACGTGTGCGAGTATCGAACACTTCGGCTGGGATAATCCAGGACAGAGGACCGCAGGTTGAGGAGTAGGAGAAATTGTACAGCCAAGTCATAATGATGAAACCCCAGTGGGCACCGTTGTTGTTGGTAGTTGGAGGGAACTTTGCAAGCAGGACGGTTGCAATGATGAAGGTCACCATGTTGCCAAGATTGCCGCAAATCAGAGTCCAGCGACGACCGAAGCGATCAATGTACATCATGCAGAGGAACTGTGCGACCAACGCAACGATGGAGTTGATGGTCTGGTACTTCAATGTGTCTTCGTTGGAGATACCGATTTGACCATAAATCTGGGGTGAGTAGTATCTATGCACGAAATCATGTCAGCTGATTGAATTCTATATTGACAATCTGTGACGGTGGTGAGTGGATTGTACACTTACTGAATGGCAGATACACCGGTCATTTGACCCGAGGCTTGCAATGCACAACAAAGGAACAACCGACGGAACGAGGCGCGATTGGTGAATAGCTCGGAATATGACTTCGCCTCGTGCTCATGCTCAAACGTGGCGGTCTCCTGAATTTGAGTAAATTCTGCCTGGACCCAGGCATCGTTTTGGTCGCCATGCGCATGCAGATTGGCCAAAGTGCGCAGTCCCTCTTCAGCGCGATTGTGATCGATGAGCCAGCGAGGCGACTGGGTAGATATTAGTTATTGGACTTGACCCGATGGAAACCGGACCTACCTCAGGGAAGAAAGAGATCAAGAGACCCAGCAAGACTGCAGGAGCAATCTGCAAACCGAGAGGGAGTTGCCATTGTGCATTGTTAGTCGGTGCAAAGTTGATGTAGGTTCCATAGCCAATCGATGCAGCACAGAGCGATCCAATACCAAGCATGAATTGCTGCAAGGAAGTGACTCGGCCACGGATCTTGGGGTGACAGATCTCGGCTTGGTAGAGAGGAATCATCATCGTAAGGAAACCGACGCTAAAAACAAATGTGATTAGTACTTGTTTAGATATCCCCAGGGCTGTTACTGAGAGAGGTCACATACCCTAAACCGGCGATCAATCGTCCACTGTACAGGTAGTCAAGTGTTTTCGCAGCGGTCTGAAGGCAACCTCCGAGAGTGAAGATGAGACATCCTAATGAGATAGTCCGTCGTCTACCTAATAAATCACCACCGGGACCCGCCAAACCAGCACCGATACATGCGCCAGCTGTGAATAGAGCCACGACAACTCCTCTGCAACATTGTTAGATGCTTCCATATTTCATGCGGGAGGTGAGACTGACGTTTCGGTCTCATTTGCCTGGAACTTGGATTTGAAAGATTGACAGACAAGCACCGCGGCAATAACACCCAGATCATCTGCGACTATATTAGATTCCGCGTGTCAACAAGGAGGAATGGAGACATACATCCATAAAGGAATGATCCAAGGGAGGCGAAGATGCCGACCAGGAACTATATCGAAACATGAGCTTGGTTTTCTCAATGAGGTTTGTTCCTTCATACCTGGTACCATGACGGCGAGAGACGCATGGTTTTGAGATGTGGATATTGAATCGAAGAATATGGGGAATGAAGATCTACCTCCACATGTCACCCATTCTCTGGGGAATCATCTCTACATATACGAAGGAGCCCAGGAACACGCACAAATGTGGCAATTATCCATGCCTTCGGAGAATCGTATCCTTCAGGAAGTCAAGGCTTGCGCTAACGTCGCGTGCAAACGGAGGAAAATGCGGAACACGCCTTACCAAATCGAATCCCACATTTTTACATTTACCTAGGTACTAGGAATGGTCCGAGAGGACGAGTCCAAATATGCGGGGAGGAGTTAGCTCAGAAATGTGGCGCTGGATCTCGCCCGTGATTGACGGAAGATCTCCGGCGGTTCTTCCCATTCGGGAACATCGTGAGGCCAGGCTACCGATTTATTGGTCTATTGAGCTATCTTCCCTCTAAAAACCCCAACTAAGGGCTTCGTTTCGTTTCTCCGGTAGCCACTACAAGCGCTGCTAGTGCTAAATACAGGGGTCATCATCCGATACTCACGACTCATTCCCCCGCAGGAGTTTTGCCTCTTCAAGGCCCGAGACATCGGTTATTTCGATTAATTCTTCGTGATCAGGATGCATTTCGGTTCTTTAACTGTCTCGAATTTTAACAAGGACACATTTCCCTTAAGGTGAACCGAGTCGAATCGCATATTTAGCCAGCGCGACGCCTCCAACATAAACAGTAGAAAAACGAAAACTCCCATTCGTATAACCCGTGGAACAATGACGACCTTTACCAAATTGGAAGATCATGAGACGCCTCTCATCTCGGTGCACCCGTCGAGGCGCATCTCTAAGATTAACCCGAACATTTACGCCGGCTTTACCGAGTAAGCCACTTCGGACTTCTCCCAATTTCATGACATGGACTAACTCTTCGCACAGGCACATGGGTCGCTGTATCTATGGTGGCATCTATGATCCCGGAAACCCGCTGTCAGACGAGAAGGGATTCCGCACTGACGTCCTGGAGGCGTTGAAGGGGCTCAACATCCCTGTCGTTCGGTATCCCGGCGGCAATTTCTGTGCCACCTACCACTGGCTTGATGGCGTTGGCCCTAAGGATCAGCGACCGGCCAGGTATGATTACTCCCCATGTCACATTGATTTTGATAAAACTTTGCTAATGCTGAACTTGCGATAGACCAGAGCTTGCTTGGCTCGGAACCGAGACAAACCAATTTGGCACTGACGAGTTCATGCAATGGTGTGAGGCTGTAGGCACAGAGCCGTACCTTTGCTTCAACTTTGGTACCGGTACCCTTGATGAAGGTATGTTCTCATTTAAACCTACTTTGATGCGCAGGCATGCTGATGCTGGACTGTCTTAGCCTTGGGATGGGTTGAGTACTGCAATGGAACTGGCAATACTTACTATGCCAATCTTCGCCGAAAGAACGGCCGTGAGGAGCCCTACAATGTATGTTCGGATAGAAAGCACAACCTGTTGAGCTGCAATCAATCTAACAATCTGTGCAGGTCAAGTACTGGGCCCTCGGAAACGAGTGCTGGGGTCCCTGGCAGGTGGAGCAGATGACCAAAGAGGCATACGCTCACAAGGCAATTCAATGGGCCAAAGGTAAATACCTCCTCCCAATACCAGCAGAGAATTTGCGCTAATAAACTTTCCTTGCAGCTCTCAAGCTTCTGGATCCCACCCTTATCCTGATCCTCTGCGGTCAAGACGGCACTGCTTCATGGGATTACTACACACTAAACCAGTGTCTTGTCCCCGCTTTCTCGGCACTGTCAACCAGCTCAGTCCCCCTGATTGACATGCACAGCATCCACCTGTACACGTCCTCATCCTCCCACCTGCACAACGTGACAGCACCACTGGCCGCCGAGCGCGCAATTGAGATCACATCCTCTTTGATCGATCTCGCCAGAGTTGAGAACCAAGTTCCTCCTGAGCAACTCCGACCGACAATCTGCTTCGACGAGTGGAACGTCTGGGACCCCATCCGCGCAGAGGGAAGCAAGGGCGCCGAAGAAAACTACACGCTCTCTGATGCTCTCGCCGTCGCCTCCTGGTTGAACGTCTTTGTCCGAAAGAGCAAGGATGTCGGCATGGCTTGTATCGCGCAGACCGTTAACGTCATCTCGCCCTTGATGACCACCCCAGAGGGAATTACCAAGCAGACCACTTGGTGGCCTCTTTGGCTGTTCTCGCGCTACATGCGCGGTTGGACTGTTGCCAGTCACGTTTCCTGTGGAACGTACGATGGCGAGACCACTCCTAAGTGGATTCGAAGTGCCAAGGATACACCTTGGTTGGATGTCAGTGCCGCTCTGGGAGATGATGGGTTTGTCAATGTTGCTGTGGTGAACATTCATGACACTCAGGACTTTGAGAGTCGCGTTGAGGGAGCCCAGGGAGAGGTGACTGTGTTCACCGTCACAGCGGATGATTTGGCCGCGTCAAATATGAATGGCAAGGAAGAAGTGGCGATCAAGGAGTCGACCTGGGATGGAAGTGGGTCGTATGTGTTCCCCCAACACTCGCTTACTCTACTGAGATGGAAGGCTGAGTGAGTTGGCTCACACGAAATGATATCATGAGGACGGCAATAGACTTTCACGCAATAGATATTCAATCGGTTCAATTTATGCTTGTGATTCGAGCCTGGATCAATAGGTCTAGTAAATATATCTTAGCTCTAACCGTAGTTCACATCATGAACAGCTCCCTCCTCATTAACATGGATATTGAGCCTATTTTCAGTCGTATACTATCAGCAACATGGTCATTGGGTTCAACTTTGCAATGAGGCTTTACCTGTTCGGATTATGATCCATGGTCTTCATGTCACCCGGTTTCAATACCCGGTGAGAT
Source organism: Penicillium sp. CF05 (assembly GCA_002916455.1). Taxonomy (NCBI): domain Eukaryota; kingdom Fungi; phylum Ascomycota; class Eurotiomycetes; order Eurotiales; family Aspergillaceae; genus Penicillium; species Penicillium sp. CF05. The sequence goes on along the minus strand of PKQL01000491.1, from coordinate 15,596 downwards.
TCAGGAAGATCTTTCTTTGCAAAAGACTAGAGAATAGTCAGAATATCATTGATTTCGACGACTTCTCAAAGGTGACGTACTGTCTCATTACTGGTGTCGCCAATCGTCTTGCCCATCAGTTTGTTGACCCACTCGGACTTATCGCCAAATGAGGAGTTGATTCCTGGAACAACGAGCGGCATGGTGGTTTAGAGTACTCAATTTATTTAAACAGAGAGACGTGTAAAAGAAAAGGATGGAAAGTGAGCTTTGTCGCGGAGATAACCCCATCCCCCATCGATGACGTAGCATCCCGATCGAGACTAGCGTCTTATCATCCACCTCTCAGCAACCTTGGAAGTTATCACTTCCCTTGTTGGCCTCAAATATAATGATGTCAAACTGGAGGAATTTCAAGATTCAAAACAATATGTTCATAATGGATTCTATAGGGATTCATAATAAGTTCGCGTTGAGGATGGCATATGAAAACACCCGTGGACCGGAAATATGCGATGCTGAGTCATGACCTGACCATCGGCATTCCGACAGGTCAACCTGACTATACAGTTGTAATTCCAGCCATGGATTGTTTGGGCCGAGCAAAAAAGCATTGTTGTCGGGTAAGACTTGTCGCTGAAAGCGAGGGGAATTCTCCATAGGACACGTTCCACTTGCGTTGGGAATGAAGCGGAGCCCTCAGAATATATATATCGTACGTTCTGCCGAAGGAACCTGAACAGAACCGCTAACTTTACTGTAACGCTCTCACTTTGTGGAAAACTCCTGATATAGACAGACCCGCTGACTGCTACTGTCAGAGGCAAAACATTTCCCTGGCGTGAGTCACCAACTCATACCATATCACGACGGGGGTTACCTTAGTACCGTATCGTGGATGGAATCTGCCCTGCAAACTCGTTACCCAGGGACTTACGATCTGGATAATTTAGGCCTGAGACTGAACTACGATGTCGCCAGTTTTCCATGCGGGCCCTCTTTGATATCATATTGCGATTGTCATGGTGTATCTTGCGCTAGTATTGCGCAATAGTTTCTAGTTATCGTTCTATTCCCTACTTGATGCGGCCAAGGGAATAGCGCTTACTTGAATTAGTAGGGAAATCCAAGTAAAACATATGATCCGGCCCGGAGGTTATGGTTATCGACTTGCGTGCTAAGACGCAATCTTTTAGCATTTTGCGTCATGCGTTGATGCCAAATAATCCCGGAGACACTGCAATACAGTATTAAAAGAGGACAGACTACCACGATGTGAGAAGCACCACAGTACTAAAAAGCAAAATTAAGAATGTCAAAGGGTGAAAAGAAAGTCACTATGCCGGAATTCATCAGCGTCACGTTCCCGAACGCATCTACCGAGATCGATCCAATCCCCAACGCCTCGATTGATCCGGAATACCTCGTTCGCTACGCTCGCAACCTTGATGATTATGGTTACAGCTACACGCTGGTGCCATATGACTCCGCATCATATGATCCATTCACCATTGGAGCCACCATTCTCTCGGTGACCAAAAACATCAAGGTCATCATTGCCCTGCGACCCAACACGCTATACCCCACAGTTGCAGCAAAGGCACTAGCTACACTGGATCAACTGAGCTCCGGTCGCGTCGTCGTTCACTTTATCGCAGGCGGAAGTGATGCCGAACAGGCCAAGGAAGGAGACTTCCTGAGCAAGGATGAACGTTACGCGCGCCTTGAGGATTATATCAAGATTCTCCGCCGTGCATGGAAATCCGATGAGGCATTTGACTGGGACAGCAAATACTACCAGTTCAAACAATTCAGCAACCGGGTTCGGCCAACCAGTGGCACAATCCCCGTCTCAGTCGGCGGCTCATCGGACGAAGCATACCGCATTGGAGGCTCCCTAGCTGATATCTTTGGACTCTGGGGTGAACCTTTGAAAGAAACGAAGGACCAAATTGATCGCATTTATGCTGAGGCAACAAAGGCCGGTCGTCCGGACTCGGACAGACCTCGCATCTGGGTGACCTTCCGTCCTATTATCGCAGTGACTGAAGATCTCGCCTGGGCCAAAGCACACCAAACCCTCGATGCACTGACCATCAACCGAGCGAAGGGGCAAGGCAAGGTCCCCGCTGATGCACCACTTCCACAGAACACAGGCTCCCAGCGCCTTCTTGACATTGCCGCCCGTGGGGAGGTCCAGGACCGGGCTCTTTGGTATCCGACTGTTACCGCAACTAATGCTCGTGGGGCATCCACTGCCCTGGTTGGGTCGCCCAAGACTATTGTCGAGTCCCTCCTTGACTACATTGATCTTGGCGCGGACCTCATCTCTATCCGGGGTTATGATAATCTGAACGACGCCATTGATTATGGACGGTTCGTCCTCCCCAAAGTTCGTCAATCGTTACAGGAGAGGGAGACTGACACACGGAATTAAATAACAATGTGAGAACCTGTCTTAGTCTGTATCATCGCATGTCCTGCATATATATTTGTTTTTATGATGTCGAATGACTACTCAATGAATCGAATTCCAGTGACGAGGTTTCATTTCAGTTCGAGCACCGACCCACATCTAGGCCAACCTGCAACACAATAAATTTTTATAGCAAAGAATACCATTGCAAACCAAGTACGACTTACTGTTTCTAGACTAGACAAAAGGGTCATCTGATGCTTTTAAGTAGCTGCGTTCTCCACGCCTCGCAGCGTATCAGAGGCCCCACCCATTGCACTCGACGTTTTGTAGTATATCCCATTGGTGGCCCGGTACCCTACGTGCTCAAAAGTGGGAGATACGGTGTTGGGTGCTCCCAGAATGACTGTCTTCATTGCCCGCTCGGCGATCCAGGACCCAGCCAGGGGCTATGCCGTTACTGATCGTGTATGTACAGTCACTGGTTCCCACGGGTATAGTCATTCTGGTGTCTTGATCCCAATTCTCATCCTAGAATGAATCGGTAGTAAAATGTGAGAATATTGGGGGTGTAGTCTGCTTGAATGCACTCTCAGGGATACATAGTAGGGAAAAAGAAAGAATAAGCAATATGTGTAGTATTATGAAGCCGAAACTTTAAAAATGGAAAAAGAATGGCAGGGTTACAAGTCTTCGGATACAATAGTAAAAAGCGGAGCATGCGATGCATTCATGCCAGTTATGCTTTCATGCAGTTTGTGACGGACCTTCGTTTGCTATTTGCTAGATCTTTCCAATTTTTATCCCTTTTGTTTTCTTTCTTTCTACATCCCGTACCTGTTATGATACTCGAAATGAAGACCGGAAAGTGATCTGTCTGAGATCCTCAAGGCAAAGCGTGATGAGGATCTATCCTCTGGGGAGATACAAACCCTGTTGGAATACGGACCAAAAGTGAGGGCTACCTTTACAAAGGTGTGCAGGAAGGAAGGATACCTAGGTATCTGCGAGCTCAGTTTTATCTCACCTCTTTCTGACGAAGCATGGCAAATTTATCCAGCCTGCCTTAGCTCTCCACTCAATTAATTTCGGCTTCATTGAATCTTGTCTGAATTATGTTATCGGTCCCGAGGATGATGACAAGTAGATAACAAGTTCCCCAACCATACTCTAAACTAGAATGTAGTATATAAAATAGTAAAACTCCGTCACGGATTCTAAATTCGGCGTCGGAACCGTAGGATCAACGTCAGTATTTTGCGGACATCTGCCAGCATTTTTAAACATCACGTAGATAAAAAGTCACTTTCTCTAGACTTAAAATCTAGCAGCACCCTTCCCCTTGAAGCTCGGTCGAAACAGCAGCGTATATGTATACTGTAGTAGCCGGCTCAAAACATACTTTATTATGCCTCCCATTTCAACCTGGGAGTAATTCTACGGATTAGGAGTCACGAAGGCCCTAGGATGTTCACTCAGTTAGTTATAAAGGTGCTCCATATAAGGGTTCAAGCCAGGTGGTCATGTAGATATTAGCCAATGTCCTAGATCTGTAAGATAGCCAGCTATTGTATTTTCCTTCGGATTTGATATTACCTAGAGGAATGGGACTATACCGATAACCCGCCGATGAAAAATCAACCCCGGGACGGAACTATGGCTTAAAGCGCACGGTTTCTAGTAAGGCGTACTTTGCAAGATAGAAGAGAAAAAATTGCGCCAAATAGTTTATTCCAAACTAAAGCTCAAGGCTGTCTTGATCAGACCCATATCTCCTATATGGTAAAACTTCGCAAACGGCGCAGTGAGGTAGGGGTGTATGAAAGCTTTCGTGCAAGAATACGGTATTATACGTGAGGCAGAAGTTTTGGGGTAAAAAAAGTGCGTACCTAGGGTATGATTATTTACGTCCCATATTCATAAATTCAACCCTGGAAAGCATATATTTTAGAGGCCTTATCACGCTCATGCGGCCAGCATATACGTACACTTTGGTGGAGATATGTCTACCAATCCTAGAATGCTCCTTGATCAGACGTTTTGTTTCCAGGAATGCCTTTATCGGATGAAAACCCTACTTCTGAAAAGAAAGTCCCGGTCAATAGAAATCTCCCCTGACATAATATCCCGCCTATAGCATTCCGCCAGCCTTATAACAATGGCAACACACTCGCTACGACTAGCGCCGTAAATTGAGACCGGGAATGATGTGCAAAATCCCCTCCCCTGATGTATAGGCTCGGAGTCCACTGTAAACTCCCCGCGTTGAAGGCGCTGAATTGTAAGATTCATCAACTCGTCATCAGAACAGTGGCGATCATTATTTGAAAATCTCACTGTGAACCACAGCGTGCCTCGGAACAAGCCATACTCGTCGACAGTAGGAAAGCCTTCACGGAGAAATACGGTTCGTGCGAAAGACATATCGCAGCCACTTAGCAGTAACTCTAGACTTGAAGCGACTAACCACTATAGAGGGTTAGTATTTTACCGGTTTTGGCTAAGGTCGCCGTGGTGGATATAGATAGGTGTTCAAGCAGTATACATGCTTTCTTTGTCTTGATCAGCAACAATGTCTTTCACCCATTGTCCCGTTTTGATTTTGGGTTGTAACAAATAAATACAACGGCTTTGTCACTGTACCTATCAATGTCCCAACGCGAGAAACCCAGTTCAAAGGCTTGAAGACTTGAAGGGATGTCACTCCAACAACGAATAACAAAGGCTTTGTTCTCACCCCATTCAAAGCCACAGTGAACCAAACTATATAAGGTCTGCAATTTTCGTGTGATTTAGGAGTATTCCATTTGTCCAGGCCATGCATCTAGTCTATCGGAAACATACAAACTAACCATTTTCCAGATACATAGATCTTATTCACCATCATGGCTGACCGCAAGAAATTTAACCGAGCAGGAAAGGCCTCCACTGTACCAACAAGCAACGGTTTTACCACTGAGCGCGCTGTCGGCGGCGAGCGTTGTTCGATCCGCCACTACCATGATGGGCGAGTATCGCAACGAGAACCTCCTATACTTCCGGCTATTCGAACACTAACCGAGAGCAAGGTCATCTCGAGGAAAAGCAGCTCTAGAACTCTCTCCAGCACCCAGTCTGTTCCGAAGCCCAAGGAAGAGGAACATCGGTCCCCTACTCTCGCTGAAATTGAGAAGCTTTCTGGTGATGCTACTAATCTCTTCCATGCAGAAGGCTCTAAGCCCTTTGAGAAGATTTCCAAGAAGATGGAGACTCCAGAAACATGGAGCTGTGATAGTTCCTATGGCATGATTAGCCCACCTTTGCCCGTAGACTCCCCTATGCCTGAAGACTCACCCGAGCTAATGAGCACCGAGGTTTTCCTTCTTCCAGTCACTTCTAACCCTGGTAACTCAGACGAGAATGCTGACACTATTTCGAGACAGTGGGCTGACCTGGGTGGGAAGGACCGCACTGGGCGTTCAGATATCTACGACTGAATGGATATCTAGTGTGGCGATTCAGACGAGCGACTACTATTATAGTGCTATCTTAGTAGGTCGGTTTAGGCAACGGTTGAGATAATAGGCGGGCCTTATATAGGTTAGCGAGATAAGTCGAATAGAAAGATAATATTTCGCGCCTACTAGTATAATGCAACTAAGGTTCTGCCGGGATCAAAGCCGTAACTAAGTTACTAAGAGACTCTCCCGAAGGGTATCGGTCTAGATGATCTGGTAGATGATATTAGCTAGGCTTGCTTATCGTAGTTTAGCAATAGTTCTGACATACCAGTCACTAAGTATGTATGATCGCTTTCGGGCATGTCGGTGTGACAATCGTTTCGGAGCCCTAAGTCGAGGTGCACATCTAAGTCTGTCTCATGCGTTTCTTGGGCGTTTTGCGTTATAGCTCTCTCTATATCGATATCGAGTTCATTTCCTGCATGGGAATCCAAATAGTTTATGCCCTGGGGAGCCTCTCCTCTTAACCACCTTGCTTAGCGGCTAACTCGGCTATATACTATCGTTTAGCTCTCGTCTTTAGTCTCTAGCTTCTCCTCTATAGGGAACTTTTCATAGGTTCCACAACTTGAACTCGCTCCTAATTGCCCTAATTAGCAAGCGGAGACTCGGAATGTCCCTTGTCCTTTGATATATCTTGAAAGACGGCGTTAAGACAACCTAATAAAATCAGCCTTGGTATTGTGAGATTCGGATCCCCTCGTCCCCTCCTACGCCAAACCTTCTTCGCCGAAGAACCTAGTTCTAAGACGTGGGATATCACGGAAGCAACCCGCCGCTGTCACTTCAGCGATATACTTCTAAGTGATCTTCTCTACTTGTAGAACTAAACGCGTGTGTCTAAGACTATAGTTACCATTCGCGCGCTGATAAAACTTAACAGCATTTCCTATTCAGTCACATATTCTTGAGTTGTCCTTCCGGTATGGAGACTCTGTTTTGTTATCTAGGATACCACATTATTAATTTGCTTTTGAAGTATTGATAAGATAGCTCTATATTCGTCTTTATAGGCTAGGTTGGTCTTGATGGATTCATCGAGAAAACCATCAATATGTTTGTATTTCAATTGGATAAAACTCTCAACAAGTTCCTAATATGGTAGCTAATTGAACTCCTGCTCAATACGCAGACGTTGAGAGACTCCATTATCATGTTAACGCGTGAGAAAACACCTTCACAAGGTTGGGCAGAAACACACTAGTTCTAAAAGGAAGACCCGGCAATAAGTAGTCTGTGAATATAGGTTAAAGTCGCAATGCATTATCACTAAAGAATATTCTATTTAATATGCAGCTAATATAAAGTGTGTATACTAGAATTAGGAACCCCGGTAGTGTGAAATAATCTGCTTCTCATTTTTTTAACCGAGTGAGACTAAGCGACAAGTTGTACTTATCGCAAAAGGATAGAATCAATTACTGAAAGGCTGAAGCATATTCTCTCTATCCACTAAAATAATTTATTACAGTTGAACTCAAAAAATTGCTTGTTTCCGAATTTTCCAGAATCTCGTTTATTTACCAGCTATTTTACTCGAATCTGATTTCTAGAACATCTGAGATGATTCACAATATCAAGCATTTCGGTCCTACAGTACATCTGACCTTGCGGGGCTTTAGGAGAGGAGCGCTGACGGCGGCCTCAAAGACCTCGTAGATACCCTCGCCGGTACGGGTAGGTCCCTCGAGATACTCATACGCTAAGAACATTTTGCTGACCTCCTCACCTTGCTCGGTAGTAACGGGGCTTTAAGATGTCTTGCGCAGCTCCTCAATAGCCTTCAGGGTATAGCGCAGATCCTTTTTACAGCTAATAAGGATGATAGGCAGGCCATTGCAGAAGTGAAGAACCTCAGAAATCCACTTCTCCCACACATTATCGAGCGAATTAGGTAAATCAATAGCGAATCAGGTAAATCAATAGCGAAACAAATGAGAACAACTCATCTATCGCGAGCTAGAGGAATCTATATATAACGGTGGGAAGAGGCGCGCTATAAAGAGGGGCAATCGTCAACTAGTTCCACCCATTCCTTTCGCCCGGCCGGGCGAGCTTTATCCCGGATACACCAATAGTGGTTCTAGCTACCATTCCTTCTCGTCTCTAGGCCCATCCGTGAGCCATCTATTACAATCGGAAATTGGGCAGACACTGGTAGGATCGCTTTTTGATTCTTACAAATTCAAGGAATCTGGCCTTAACAAGAAGACCATAAGCGTCGTTGTATCGGGAGCCACCTACCTACCACCTTGTCTCATACTACACAATCAAAGACGCGATGCGAAGAATTCTCAGTGCACCTACCCTAGTTGAATCTTTGCGCTCTATTCGGCCATGCTTCGACCTCACTTATGAACAAAGGTTCCGTGAACCCATCGACTATCTCCAGACGAGTACTACAAAGGGCGCCTGTTACCCATCTCTTTGATTAACTCTCGAGCCCTATAAACTTTGATCCATATATCTTACAATTATTGCTAGAAAATTCTTGTCCCTGTCCACAGGCTTCCACAACCACAAGCAGCTGCACATCCGCTAGCTGCGGTACCACCCTGAGAACCTACGGGATTGGTATAAGTAGTGCTTTTCTCGGAGGGTCTCTTGTCACGCTTGATTGTACGTGGAATGACGTTTCTGGGAATTTTGAAAGTCGCGAATATAACTGTCATAATCTTGGAGTTTCTTTGAGCGGCGAGGAGGAGGATATTTTTCTTGCTCATCTGAAGAGGAGCGGAAGCACATTGTGGATAGAATATGACCATCTGCCTTGATTTGAAGCGGTTACCAGTTTATTATGAGAGTTAGAGTCTTTTGAATTTTATCCACGGTCTGATGTTGCCCGTGGGCGACATGACGCATTTTATTAAGACTAGGGCGCGATAAGACCTTCCTGAACTCCCAAGCATAGCAACTGCCCGGGTCAGTTGCCTTGACGTCAGAACGTAGTTTAGAATTAATTGTACACAACGCCGATAGCAATCATGATGCCCATCTTCCCATTGCCACGTCAATCGCATCGTATCAGGCTATGAACTCCTAACCGATTTTGAACTACAGAGAATGTCCCACGGATATAATCCTTTCTACAATATGGTAGGTATATGGACCGCTCGTAGGTATCTTTAATGGTGTTTGGCCATTTCAAACCCAGCCCCTCCTGGAGTAGGACAGCCTGCCTCCACTATACGCCAAGTTGGAAGACTCGGACAGCCCTATGAGGCAACCTCGGTCCAAGGCCGGATTCAGCGCATGACCGCACTAATGTTATTTACGTAACTCGTAGGGCACGGCCGCGGCAGACTTAGCTGGCACAACGCCCTGCCGAGGAATTTACAGTCCCTTGATAGGTCTGGTTTCGGCCAAGCCTTAAACGCCCCAGCAGGCGATACTAGTGCTCGGACACCAATCAAGCGTAATGCCAAGTCCGATTGCACGAGTGATCAGAAGCGAGCAATAAGGAGTACTTAACAGATGCAATGCCCGTCTCCTCCCCGGCAATATCGAGTCCACCCTGATATTTGATACCGTCGCAGCTTCCTGTCTGCCATATGAGCAGCACAACGATGATTCTCAACATGATTGCCCTTACGGCACTCCTAGTCGAGACCTCATCGATAGGTATGAGTTTCCAGGTGACCAGAGAATTACTTGCTAAAGGCTTCAAGGTGCCAACGCGCGCGAATGCCTTACGAATGAGACAGTCCCCCTCTACGGTGCAGCCCACTCGCTCACCCTGACAAGCCCTAACCAACTCATCCCATTGGACGGTTGCGAGACCCTAATAGGCGACATTGAAATTCACAGGCACTTTCATGGCTCACTCATACTCAACAGCGTGACCAATTTCACCGGGAGAATCTTAGTTGATTCAAACGCAAACAATGACGGGCTGGAAGCAATCGAAATGCTCAATCTACTTTCGATTACAGATATCAGACTGTACCGAGCATGGGGGTTGCGAGCCATCCAGATGCCGAGGCTGGTAAGCATTGCGTGGCAACTGGTTTTTACCCAAGGGCCTGAAGATAGCTGGATGGATTTCTCGGCGTTGAAGACTGTGAATATCATCGATATCGCCGGGACTTGGGCAAAGTATGTTCCCCGGCCTTATGTTGCAGACATAGGAATTTGGACACATAGCTTTTGGTCTGACTGACAATTACCGTATCTAGTGTCTCCTTCCCTGCTCTCGAAAGGGTCGGATCTTACTTCCGGATCTTTACTGATCCATCCCGAGAGATTGTGGCCGATAGGACAGACTCAGTGAATATAGACCTTCCTGCTCTCACGAAAGTGCGAGATCTGATTATTGTGGGCCATGTCCGAAGGTTTGTTGGCTGTAAAGCCTGCCTGATCCGCTCGCTTCAATACTACTGAACACTTTCTTTACTAACAATTGGCCAGTTTGTCAACCCCAAAGCTCGAGGCCCTGGGGGAACCAGAGTACATAGCCTATCCAAAAGAGGTGAATCAAGGAGGGCTTCTGGTTTCAGCCAATTATACCAACCTGTCAGGGGTGTTTCTACCGTCCCTTCGACAACTGCATGGCCGGTTTGCGCTTGACGGTCACATGTCAATGTATGATCGCCGGAATGATCTATCTCTAAATTGTCTACTAACAGCGCATCTCTAGCATCGACCTATATGGTATAAAATATACAGATGCCACAATTACCGTGAATGCCTCATCACCAGTGGAAATTTACTCTGCCCTCGAGCAAGCCGGGCAAATATATATAACAGGTGACATTCCAGTGTAAGAATCACATCGAAATGGAAATTTCTACAATAAAACTAACACAGCCCTCGCCTTACGCAGAATTACCTTCACAAATCTAGCCCGCGCCGAAAAACTAGAAATCGTTTCCGACTCTGAGGTCCACTGTTCCATGAGCCTCATCCATGCGTACAGAAATATAAACTACCCTGATGAGCCGTCTTTTTGTGACGCCGTGAGTCTCGACCTTGCAGGGGAGACTGTGTATACCCACGCTAGTTCTGCAACCCCATCACTAACCCCTACCCCTTCCTTCAACCCAACCCATAATACCCCCACACCCGGTGGAGGGAAGCTATCTGCCGGGTTACAGGCGTGTATCGCTGTAGTGGCGATTGTGGCTGGTGGTCTTCTTATTGGCGGTTTTATTATGAAGTGTTGTAAGAAGAAGCATATTAAGAGGGAAGATGCTACTAATGTTACCACGGGAGGTCTGACAGCTGGTACGGCAGCAGTCTATAATGCCGATGCAACTGGCGGCCTCTCTGAAGTCTTGCCGCGACACTCGGCGGATGAGGCTCCGCCCCCTTACTCTAGACCCCCACCAGGGAAGTAAGAAATGAGGATATTTGTGGTACTCAAGGTATCAGGCAGTGGTATTGGATGAGGCTACTTAACACGCAAAGCGGTGCCCTACCCCCGCACAGAAGAGATTTCGGAAGAGAATGTTGTGTGCGAAAGTCGGAGAAGAACCTCCAATTGAGCAATCGATTGTCAGCTACATCAAAACACATATCTTTTATATCACAAGAGGGACCTTGAAGAGGAAAGCCAGATACCAATCACGGAAGATTTTGTTATCGGCCGTGTGTCTGCCCGCTAGTTTTGGCATCGCGAACGAAGCAGAACAGAGATTGACCGTGGGCCTTATATAGGTTTTCCATTACCCCCACCCATATTCTCGTAACACGCATACACACGTGAGCATGCGGTACCTATGTAACTTGGTTGCGTAATCATTTGTATTTGTAAAAAAACGGAGAATTACAATTTCCGTTATTTTCTGAATACGGTTTAGCGTAACTAGGCATTTAGGGTCCGGCAAACAATGAAAGAGTGTAACTATGTGGTGACACCGATTGTCGGAAATGTCAGAAAACAGACTGATTACATGGATTACCGAGTCCAATACCATTGAATCATGTGATTTTAGACTATGCAAATTGCTTACTAATTGTGTGTCCGACCAGATTGTCAAATACGGACCATTGTTGTTTTTAGTTAGTTAGAGAATTTTACCATCGTGAATTTACTAGTACGCTCGCCATACACCTAGATTTCCGTCAGGAAATACTATATTATATTGTTTTCACATTTTTCGTTTCTTCGTTTTAGCAGAATTCAGGACAACTCTAAAGTACTACTTGTTACCTGCCAGATCTTCAAGGAAAAGAGTGCACTTCATTCAAAATACTAAGTACAGAGGGGGAAGAGAAAAGAGGAAAGGATCGTCGACTACAGGGTCCTTTGTATGTCCTTCCCTGTCAAACAAGACAAACATCCAAGTCGGAAACATTCAGCAGAAACTCTGCAAACTCCAGTCCTGGTCTGTCACGTGACTGTCTTTATTTTTCGCGAAAACACCATCACGTGACTTCTACTTCCAGATCGTCATATCACCCCCGGCTAAAATTGCATTCAGTCTCTAAATGCTGGCTTGTCGTCGTTAGCATATTCTTTAAGTATGATATCATTCTTCGAAGCCTTAATCTAGTCTTATAAACGCATCGGGGGGCCAGGCTTAGAAGGGTACTAATCATGGAATTCCTAAACCTTCTACGGCGCATGTTTAAAGTTTCCTACGGGATACTATTATAGATTAAGATTATAGCCTAGCCATTATACTCGGTACTATAGCTTCCGGTAATAAGTTCTCGTATCTAGCAATTTGTCGACTTCCTATTTATCGTCTTTATTAACTTTAATCGGTAGAGGGGGATCCGTATACTATCCTCGTAAGGGTTCGGTTGTCGCTACCTTTCGCAACTTACTAGTATAGAAAACTAGGTGTACCTAAATTGAGTCCGGCAGATTAAGTTCGTAAGAATTGCCGACCTTCTTAACAATCTTATATAGACCACTTACTAGATGTGTAAGCTTCCGACCTAGCTAAGTAAGCTACTAATCTTTTATCGTCACGAAAACATAGTTATTAACACTGAAGTCTTCTTCCTATCGATTCCGATTTGCCTAGCGGATTTGCAACTACTATAACTTTATAATCTGCTCCTTCGTCTAAGTCTAGATATCCTATAGATTAGAAAGCATTTATACGGCGTCTTATTCATTTAGTGTTATAGTTTCTTAGTCTTTCTAGTTAAACGATATAGCCGGTTTATAACCTCTCTCGATAAAAAACGGGGACCTCTTCGTCGTATCCTAGGGAAGGATAGAAGCTGTAAAATCTACTATTAGTAGTATTTCTAACCAATTATCCTAGTTCTATTTAACGTACGGTCGTAATCTCTATACTATATACTAATTCGTAATTTCACTCTAGCTATCGGTCTAGGGATAGTATATAGTTAATAACTTCCTCTTAATTCCTAGGATTCTACAGAATTCAGTCTAGAACTCTAAAACGAACTAGCCCCTACGGTTAGAGATAATAGTCTCCGGAATCCTAGTAGTTCGAATAACGTTATTAATAAATAACCGGGCCATCTGCTTCGCATTCGTATCTTTATAATAAGGAATAGAAATCGGTCTCTTACTAAAGCGGTTAACTACCATAAAGATAGTGTCGTATCTATATCGGTCCTTCGGGAATAAGCGGAAATCCATTAAAATATGCTACTAGGGTCTCTCTAGGATAGGGAGTGGAGATAGCAATCTAGGAGTCCGGTCTCTCTATACTTTAGTCCGCTTATAGACTAAGCAGTTATCCATATATCGCTTCACGTCCGTAATCTATCTAGGCTAGTGATATCTCGTAGAGACAAGCTTCTTTAGCTTCTCCACACCGGGATATATAGTTATCGGTTATCGGTGTATCTTATTAAGCAATCTTATACGTAGATTATCTTCGTTAGGGACTTCTAAGCGCTCTTCGAAGAGAAGTAGTCCTTCGCGGAGAGACCACTTCGGATTACTCCCTCCTTCCGTAATCCGTCGGAATTCATTAAGCTCCGGGCTTTTACGGTTCGTCTACTTCACTCTTTTAACGATCTCTTACTCACTTTCTATCTCCGACTAGATTAGATTTATATCCACTAGACGGACACCTTCTTCTAGATATTCCTTTAGTAAAAGTGTTAGCTGCCGGCTATTATCGATATAAGGGGACTCTTTTCTTGATAGTATATTAGCCACGATATTCTTCTTCCCTAGGCGGTACTTGATTAAGAAATAAAATTGTGAGAGGAACTCGCTCTACCTCGCCTATCGCTAGTTTATCTATCGGGTAGTTATAAAATACTCGAGAGACTAATAGTCTATAAGAATTTCGAAACGGTCCTATCGTACGAGGCCTTCGAGCTCTAGTCTCTATTCTTATAATATACGGATGATGGCGAGAAGTTCCTTATCCCGCACTTCGTAGTTTAACTCTATAGCTTATATGGTCTTAGAGTAGAAGGCTACTAGGTGCCAGAAATCGTTCTCTTCGTAATACTAGGATAGTACTACTCCTAACACGCCGTCTAAAGCGTTAGTTTCCACTCTCGTTTTCTATACTAGATCGTAATAACGGAGTATCGGTGTAGTTATCAGCTTTTCCTTTAGGAGTGTGAAGGCTACTTTATAATACGCGGACTATTCGTACAGAATGTCCTATCGGGTTAGTCGGTGGAGAGGCTTCGAAATCAGACTATATCCCTAGATAAATCGTCGGTAGAAATTACAGAAACCAAGGAACGATTACACGCCTTTTATAGTTAATGGGGCCTTCCATGATTGGATCACCTAGATCTTCTTAGGATCCACTGCGATACCATCCGTACTCACGATGAATCTAAGGAACTTACAGTCAGTGATCATTAGTATTTGTACCCTAGTACATTAGACCCACTTTTTTTTCTGCCGGTATAACCCCCTGAATTCCTAACTATATACCTAGTAGCTAGTATGCCAGCCTTCATATTTAATAACCTCTTCCACACGGTGCGGCATAGTCTCAGCTAGATTGACAAAGTGATGAATTGTTAACTTCTCCCATGCTTCCTGTGCAGCATCTACTAACTCTCCCCACGTATCCTCATTATTACGCATATCGCGTAGCCAGGGCCGTAGCTTTAATATATCGGCCTTTAACAACGCCTAGAGGTTCTCAATTGGGTTTAAATCTGGCGAATACGGAGGCCAATCCATCACATTTAGATTCATCTCACGTAGAAGGCCCTAAATGATATACGCGGTGTGGGTAGGTGCGTTATCATACTAAAAAATAGCATCCTCGTTCGCAAGCAAAGTAGGTAGGATTCTCTGATATAAATCATAGATAACCTCTTTTGTAATACCCTTCCGTGTCGCGTTAGGGTCTCCGAATAGAGGTATAAGGCCAGTCTTCCGTGGAGCGCCTGAAAAACAAGCCTAAAACATCTGCTTCGTCTGTTTTCCTTTCGAAAGAGACATTTAAACGCCTTGATTTCGCTCCTCGAGCTGCCGCTTAGGAGGGACGAATGTCCACTCCTTCTRAGCACCTTGGCCGCGTTCAATTRTCGTTTCATCCGACCAGAAAACCCTCTTCYAATCTTCCGGTGTAAAGTGGCGATAGGTAAGAGCCCAATTTAGACGTTTCGTAGCATRAATAGGTGTAAGATAAGGTCGCTCCATCTTCCGCCATTTGCGAAGACCCATTTCGTAGGTTAACCTCCAGATTGAGAAGGCCTTAACCTTATAATCAACCTCAGCAAGTAGATCTTCACGGGTAATACTAGGGTTGTTCTAGATTGCATCGTACACACGGTCTCGGTCTTCTTCT
>PKQL01000050.1:0-122463 GCA_002916455.1 Penicillium sp. CF05 | reverse complement strand
GTACTACTGACTCGGGAGGAAGGATAAAGCGCGACCTCCTGGGGGTAATCGGGGTAATTCTTGGCGGCTGATGCATCGCTTTGATAGACATTAGGCGAAATAGATGGAGAGAGCCGGCCAATTTCCGATGCTAGAGATATTGTATTAACTCAAAAGGTGTTGAAGCAAATGTCAAGAATGTAACCTACCCACGTCCTCTGCCCTGTGCTCTTCTTGTGGCACATTGTTCTCCAAGTTGCAATAACCTCCTTCGCAACTTTCTCCTGAGGCGTTGAGTTCCTCTGTTATAACAACGGTTTGGGTTTCGGAACAAATTGAAGAACACCTTTGCGGGGACTTCGTTGTTGGCGGCTGCCAGAAACTCTGATGATTCAGCGTGACCATGGCGAAAGCAAAGATATTTGAATATAGAAGAGTTGGAGTAGAAGACAGCGAGACAGGATTGAAAGAATATACAAGGCAATCGAGAAAGAAGGTATCCTTGGGACTATTTATATTTCAGGCCTCATTGTCACTTTATGCCCGTGATCGGCACAGTTTTTGGCTCCGTCGTAAGGCAATATGGAAATGAGACCACCTACGTTATCGGTGCAGCTTCTCAGCCCTTTGCTGTGGCCAATTAAACTCGTTCAATCTCGTTGTGGATCGACTGAAGGAAGTGATCCCAGGAACAATAGCATGGTGTTGACCATGTGGCGGGGTGGCGGGCTCCTTGTTCGGAATCATACTGATACCGGTGATTTATTTCTCCACTATGCGTAGCACGGCGCGTGAATGCATTCGAGGCCAATGGCGGGGCACGATAGAATGTTTGCCCGATTGTAGCAGTATACGATGGTCCTGGGATCGAGCCAGCCCCGGATATAGAGAATTGGGACAACAAGCGAATCTATGTTAGGGTTATTGAATGGACGGCGGGACAGAGCCTGCGTGTTGAAGGGAAGAGTGGATGGTGAATTGTAAAGGTGGTGAGATGGTCAATCTCTCACACAAGTTGAAAGACACCGTTGAGCCGACCAACTGGAAGTTTACAGTGTGAAAGTTACTGTAGCAACGGGAGAATGCGCCAATTCCTAGTCATCGCTCCCAGGAGTAGGCAGCAGTGCGGATATCGTCGGAGCTTTTGAAAGAACGATGATGCAAGTTGAGATCAAACAGGCCGATCAGTCTGAGCACTGAGGTGAGCGATCAGGTTGCTCAGTGAGCTGCTTAGGGTCGCTCCGTGAGCTGCTCAGGGCGGCGGGGTGACTAACTCACCCTGTGCTCCGGGAGCCGATCACTTCCCGAGGCGGCAGTTTTACCGTCACCTAGACTACGTATGTATTCAAGTAAAAATCACCGCGACCCAGAATAACTGCACAATTTGGACGAATAGCAACGCCAATTGACCAGCAATAGCTTATGCTGTGTAATTAGAAAGTAACCTCCTCGCTATTGCTGTTTCTAATGGAATGTTTCCTTGGGAATATATTCGGGTAAGCTAGTGAATGTCGCATAGACAGTAGAAGAGTACCTATGTATGGTCAACTCCCACCTATGGAACATTTAATTCCTCCAGGATTTACTAGGTCCGTCGTATATGCTTAAGATTGTGTTATCTTAGGGTCAGGCCTTCTTAATTAGGGGAAGTGAGAGTACTTGCTAATCTCAACTTTAGTCTTTGAGATGATTATATACTACACGAGAGTCATATATAGTTAAAGGGAGGAGGGAGGCCTAGAAATATAACTGCTTGGCAGATGATAGGCTACAGAACAATTGCGATGTACAGATACCATGGTCATAGGCTTCTTGTATTTTTCTATGCACTTTATACTTCCGTATTTCTAGTTTCATTGATTGGAGTGAAAACAGTCATCATTATCTCATATTCTTAGAGAAGGAAGCATGTGGATATATATATGTCCGAGGTGACACATATATAGACACGCAAAGATATATAACCAGTAGAAAACTTGAGATAATCATATAATGGATATTTCTGAATATTTATTGGCCTAAAAGACCGTGCAATATACACCTAATGCGATGAACGTAGAAAAACTGTTCAGAATAAGTGTGAACAATCTTGGAAGTGTGAATATTAATGACTCAAGAATATTTCAGGGTTGTATTCCCACAAGAAATATGCCCTTCAACCAAGCAGCCCGGCTAGCTCAATTGGCAGAGCGTGTGACTTTTGTGAGCATTCCCCACCTCTTCAATTTCCTTTCAATTCGCTAACAATTCCCACAGAATACCACCATATCTTGAAATCACAAGGTTCGGGGTTCGACCCCCCGGTCGGGCATTCAATTCCAACAGAAGTTGGAGTAGTTGCCCCTTTCTTTTTTTTTTGGTAGTTGCTTCTTTTTTACTTATTTTTTTACTTATTTTTTTTATTCCATATCATTTGATGTAACTCTGTTGTATCCATTTTGTTCACGTTCATGGGTAGATTGATGATTGCTATATTCTTTTTCCTTATCAGGCTTTTTAGACTGAGCCACTAATAGAACTATCTAAACGTATGTGCCATATTCAAGGCCTAATATCCGTAAATGGTCACCATTGCTAAGATTCTCAGCCGAAGGACATTTACGGAGTACAAGTTTCTACAGATTTGGCAGGATCTCAGGGCTGGCCGGGCAGCAACAATATTAGTCAGCAATGGTTGACGACACAACACAACGGTGCAAATGGACTCGAGCGTCTCTATTTAAGAATCATTCTGCTTTAATAAATTATTGGCAGTGCGTGGGAGAGAAAGCGTATGATAGCCCTCATCCCATGCACCTCTCTACCCCCCCTTCCCTTTTGATCGACACAGCCGTGGTATCCACTTGAGATGAGTGATCTCCAGAAATCATTTGCCAAGTCAAAACTGGCCAAATTTCCACCTGAAGCACCAATGCCTGAGCCAACGAGCCATTCAGAGGATGCATGGGAGGATGGCTCTTCGGCTTCCTCGATGTCGTCGACCGGGACAATGGTCCCGTCACCCACGCGACACTTATTCGCCCGAACGGGCCGGCGGTTCGTTTACTTCTCCAATTTCCATACCCTCAACTTGGGATCAATTGGCTTTTTGAACCAGCTGATTCTCTAAGAACAAGCTAACATGCGACCACAGATATTCATCCCAAACATCTCTGACATGGACAGACTTCTTTGACCAGGAGCTCTTTCTTCCAGAGGAAGTGGATAATCTCCATATCGTACACCATGTTTATTTAACACCGCCGACTGACTCAGGCCCGCTTTTTGTCATGCACCATGGGGCCGGTTCATCTGGGCTTTCTTTCGCCACGTGCGCAGAAGAGATCCGGAAGATCCTCCCAAAGGCGGGGATCTTGTCACTGGATGCTCGAAGTCATGGTCGCACTGTCATGACCACCTTGGACAACAAGACAGTCGATGAAACTCCTTCTACGGCAGACGCAGCCCAGGTTGAATCCTCCGGACAGGTTGAGCTCGATCTCAGTCTCGAGACTCTGAGCCGGGATCTAGTCCATGTGATCTACCAGACACAAACCAGGATGGGCTGGGAGAAGCTCCCTGATATCGTCCTGGTTGGACACAGTCTAGGCGGTGCGGTGATTACCGATGTCGCGAAGAAAGGAAAGCTGGGTCCGAAATTGCTGGCGTACGCTGTACTCGACGTAGTGGAAGGTACGCTCGCCCTTGCGGTTTATGTGTATCAGATACTGATATCTCTTTTTAAAAGGGTCTGCAATGGATGCTCTCCAGAGCATGGAGAAATATCTTTCGACTCGTCCGACCCGATTCCCCTCCCTGCTGTCTGGGATTGAATGGCAGTATGTATCCATCTGGACTGTCCTTTTCTTCCCATAATGGCTAACAAATACCACAAGTACTCACTCCCGCACAATCCGGAACACTACTTCCGCTCGCGCCTCGGTTCCATCCCTCTTGTACGAAGAAAGCGAGCCTAGCGACCCGTCCCGTCCTTGGGTGTGGCGCACCAACCTTTCTGCGACGAAACCTTTCTGGGAGAACTGGTTTGTTGGCCTGAGTAGGAAGTTCCTTGATGCGCGAGGTGGCAAGCTACTACTACTTGCTGGGACGGACAGATTGGATAAAGAGTTGATGATCGGGCAGATGCAAGGTATGCGTTTCGCAGATCTCTCTGTTAGCCGTCTATCCACACTTGGCATCATGCTCACTTCAGTATTACAGGCAAATATCAACTCCAGGTCTTCCCTGAAGCAGGACACTTTGTCCACGAGGACCAGCCTGCGAAGACTGCGCAGATTCTGGCGGACTTTTACCGACGAAATGACCGGAGCGCGTTGGTGCTTCCGCCCAAGGTGGCGGATATGCAGGCATCAGCGGCGATGAAGAAGGGGACTGGTGCTCCCGGTGCCCCAACAGGTCATCTGAGATAGTATTGTATGGTTTTATCTCGGTGTTTGAAAAGAGTTACGATATCCAATGAAAGACGACTAATAGATGTAAACACATGCTTCTCCAACAAATACGTAGTCTACAAGGCTCTTTCTCTAATGCGACTACGTCTACAATTGACGGAGTTTATCCGCATGCAGGGAAATAAAATGATATGAGCAGAAAACATTTCATTTTCGCACTGGGTGAGAAGAAGATCCTTTCTCAGGGCCAGGTCAATCCGGCCATACAGGGCGGACAGCTGTCCAGCCTTCAGTCTGAAGCTGCATACCACCCCGCTGCGACAAATATTAGAGCAAAGATAATAAGAAAAAACAAAGATATGCCGGGCACGGCAAAAGGTTCGTGCCTTTTCCATCGATAAACACCGAGAACCAGGTTTTCGAGATTCCGAACGCCACCGGGATTCCATCACACGGAATCATCATGCGCGGATCGTGAAAAGGGATGCGATAATACAGGGGAGGAAGTAAGGGTATTGCAAGAGTAAGAAAAAAGAAAAGCGTGCATGACGCCAAGAACAACGGACCTAGGTGCCATTCAAGGCAAATAGGCACCACCAGCAACCACCAAGTTCATATTGGTGAACTTGACCTTGTAAACAGGAGACTTCTTAGTCGGGAAAGCGCTGATCTGGTCGGCCGTGACAACGACATCCTTTCCCTTCTTTTTCTTGGTCTGGCTCGTCGATGGGTTGGTGGCTGCATCCAGTCTGGTTCCAGTGCCTGCTTCACCGATGATACGGCCACCCTGCGTGGTTTCCTGGGAACCAGCAACATCCCAAACTCGCACGGTACCATCAGCTCCACCGGAGACTAGAACCGTGGACTCCACGCTCCAGCTGACAGACCAGATACCACCCTTGCCGTGACCGCGCATGCGCTTCAGCAGTCTACCAGGGGCCAGATCCCACAGGATGATGCAACCCTGGTCGTCAGCGGATGCTAGAAGCTTTCCATCGCGGCTGCACTCCATCGCGGTGATGCTGCCAGTGTGGCCAGTGAACATTCGGACAGCATTACCAGTTGAAACAGCCCACATGCGAACAGTGTGATCAGAGCTGGCGGTGAAAACGTATGCTGAGTTGGGATGGAAGCACACGACATCCACGTCATGATCATGGCCGACGAAGATACGCTGCTGACGGATTTGGTCACTCACCCACAAACGGGCGGTCCTGTCAGATCCACCGGAGACAAAGTAGTGACTAAAAGGTCCCCAGCTTAGGTCCCAGACAGGGCGGTCGTGGCCCTTGTAGACGACCATACATTGCCAGCTATCAAGAGACCAAAGGCGAATTGTCTTGTCCATGGATGATGAAAGCAGCCAGCGTGCATTGGTGGCAACCTTGTCATCCCCCGAAAGGCCCTCGCGAGCGGATGCGCAGGGCTGGAATGCAACCGCAGTTACGGGACCCGCATGGCCGATGAGGCGGCGCGAACTGGCAGGTGGCGAGTTATCAAGGTCGGGGTCAGCAGATTGAAGGTTTGTGCCATCAAGGCTCCAAATCCGAATATATGACTGCTGGAATCCCACCGCAACAACCTGGCTGTCGTCTGAAAAGTCCATGCAAGTAACTCTGTGTATTTGTTAGTAAAGCCCTCTATTGAAAAGAGGGTTCAGATGAACATACCCATCATAAGTGTTGTGGAATGTGAACATGCACACACTAAGCCCAGGACCAACACCACCTGTGCGAGTCTTAATCTCGAACCGATCGCGATGTTCCATAACCTTCTTCACCTCAATTTGGACGTCACGAGCAGTGGACTGAGGGAAAGGAAGATCTGCACGATTAGGTGCTTCGTCGTCATCTTCATTTTTAATCATTTGGTCGAACTCTTGAATAAGAGTGTTACGACCGGCCGCTGGAGGTTGTTTCGAATCTTCCTCAGCCAGCTCAGCCCGCACGTCCTCCTCCAGAAGCTGTTCCATAGGGAGTCTTCCGAGTTTCAGGCGGGGAAGTGTGCCGGCCATGGCTGGGTTGTCACCGGTGTAAGCAGAGCCGGGGTGGTGTCCAGGAATGCCTTCATCCTCAGCTGGGAAGGTCTGGTCTGCACTTATCTGGTTCAACATGGCAGCGAAACTGAATCGGTCATCTGCTGCTCGGTCCAAAGTTTTCACCGAGCAAAAACTGCTGAGAATTGCATTCATGACAGAACCTCCCTCTTTATCTTTGCTCTCCAGGAACTGGAGGAGATTGGTGTAGGCAGGGTTGCTTAACACAACGCGGTACTTGTTGTTTCGATAAAGCTTAGCGACGGAGTTATCTTGTAGGTGCTCCGGTAAGCTGATAGGTTCGAAATGGCGGATGTCATCGGTATGCTCAGGAAGGAACATGTTCTTGTTGGTTTCAAAGAATGATTTCGCATCCTGAGGGTAGAAGGAAGTGACCATATTGAAGAAGGAATAGACAAACAGCGGCCACAGAACACGCCGAAGTTCAGGCTGCGAGACGATTAGCATTGAGTTATCAAGTCACACCTTGTTTGTCGCACCTTGTACAGATCAAGATTTTCCTCAACCCAATTCTTCAGCAAATCTAGTAATGCATTAGTTGGTATTTCAAATCATCTGGGTTCGATTCCCAGCTCACCAAAGCCTTGTCGAGTTTTGGGGCGAGAATCCTCCCCCAGCTGAGGGAGCGGACGCCCATCAATCTCCTGGTTGGCAGACTCCATGCGCAACATTGCCTCTGTACGGCTGTAGCCCTTCTTGGCCAAATAATCAATAACCTAGAAAGGGGCAAAAGGTTAGCGTACAATTTAGGCTGAGCTTATTTGAGCAAACAAAAAAATGTGGTAAGATAAGCAGGGCGTGGTGGAAGAAGGCTTGGTGAGCAAACAGACAGCCTGTTCACGTGCGCGTGTCTCCTCAACGGAAAGAGCCTGCAAAGGCTTTGCGATGGGTGGACGCGGCACAATCTGACGCGGCACAGATTGTGCCAGAGTTTGTGCTGGAGTCACATCAGCTGCCACCGGCTTCTGCGTCTTCTGCGTCTTCTGCGTCTTCTGGGAGGGCGAGGCCGGGTATCGGCGTCGGCGACTGCCTCGCCGACGAGGGGGCAGCCAATCCTTATCTTTAGATTCCATAGCCGCGACGGTTCTGGCGATGTTTTGCGACTGCGGCGCGTTTTATGTGGAGATGAAAGAAAAGTGTGGATTGATGGGTTGACAAAGATGGATCAACCGAATGAATGATACTTGTTGAAGTGTGACGAAGAAGGATTGTTGGGTGAGAACCGCGTGAAGAGAATCGTGGATGAATAGTGTATGTTTGACTTTGAGTTGTGATGCCTCGGGTCATTGATCGCAAGTCATGAGTTGCGATGACCAATAACAGCGAGATAGCAATCCTCTTTCGAGGTCTGTGAAATGAACAATATTGGTCGGCGTTGAAAAGAAACCCGTGCGGTCCTCCGTAATGGACTTCCGTCACCATCCACACGCAGTCACCAATGAATAAGAAACTCGCAGCCTTGTTGCATCAACCAAATCACCGACATTGTGCTGTGCTGGCTTTGAATGATGAAGCTCGATCATCATCCAAGGGCTGCAATGGCTAATGAACAGGGTGCTCGAGGGTTCGTGGGATTTTCAATGCCGTCGGTGTTGAGGCAAAACGCCCTAGAGTCCCCCGTCTTGGATCTCCGTCATCACGTTCTGGGAGAATCCATCGGAAACATCGCCATATATCAAGCTTCTCAAACTCGGCTGATCCCGAACCACACAGGATGGACACAATGCGCGAGGAACAATGATCGCAAAGGGGCAAAGGGGGCGGGCATGTGGAAAACAAGACATCTTAAAGAAAGCATAAATCGAGGACAAGGGTACCTACTATTTGGTTCAAATTCTGCTGTGACATAGCACCGCTTGGTGGTGCACTGGGCCCTGGAGTCGGTGCAGAATGAACGGGGGTTCCAGGTAATGGTTGCTGGGAAGGCATCGCCATCCCATTGCCATTTACACCTGGTCCCATACTGCCACTGCGCGGTCCAGGGCTTGGTGCTCCGCCTGGCGCCGACATAATCGACAACTAATGACAACTTCGAGACAGATCCTCAAAATGCGGCGGAGGATAGCAACTGAGCAGGGTTGCGTACAATCGCGGGCGATTTATATGATGGACTTAGGTTGTCAGCTAACAGTGTTTTGTCTAATGTATATAGCGCCCAAAGGTATATGGGACTTCGCGCGTTCAACAATAGGATAATGGATCTGATATCTTGAATTTGATATCCCCCAGGCTGCCTCACCGCTTATTAAGACCTCCCCAACTTCTAGCACGTGATTCCAGCTAATAAGCTTTCCAATCTCCATTGCGATCTCGATCTCTCGTTCTACACGCGAAAATCTGGTGGAATTGATTCCATACAGACGCAGCTCTCTACTATCTCTTCATACAACCCTAAACCAATCAATATGGGCGAAGACGCACCCCCGCAAGAGCTACCTAGCTTTACCTCTGCCGATCGCATTCGACAGCTGAATGAGATGGACAAGGTACTACGAGCATATAATTTATGGGGAACCATTTGCTGATTCTTCTTCATAAGGATGTTACCAAACTCCTTCATTCTGCTGGACTCGCGATCCAAGCCTTGACCAACGCCAAACCGGACCCCTCTTCCGTTGCATCAGATGGATCACTCGACTCACACAAAACGCGGTTTAAAGAAGCGAGTGCGAAATACTTCGCGCTTCTCTCCTCAGCCGACGTCACCCTCCGCCGCCAGATCTACTCCCTAGAGGAATCATCTCTCGTCGGACCCGAGAAGGGCTCACGCGCAGGGGACACAAAAGTCGGAGCCAGAAACGAAGGAGTCGCGGGAGCTAAATCGCGAGCGCCAAACTCACTGGATATAAGTCGGCTCAACAGCAGGAAGGATACAGTTGGAAAAGACAAGGAGGCTGAATTGTGGGCGGCTGCTCGTGAATTCGTTGAACAGTTGCAGAACCCTTCCGAGGCAAGCAAGGATTCTAGGCCGAATGAACCGGAGGACATGCAGGTGGATTGAGCAACGAGTTATCGGTTCATTCTGTACGATTGGTTGAGTTTCCTTCATGCGTTTATGATACCCCGGACTATTTGCTGCCACTGGCATTGAAATTACGAATACAACGAGTCAGTCCCCATTGGAAGATGGTACATAGTACATTTACACAGTGCCAAGTACATATGTAACCAACGCTGGGCGCAAAGTGTGTATGGATCAGTGATCGATCATGTTCACAGAACTCCGCTATACAAAACGAAAAGCAACGACAGGTATAGTTCATCGGTCTAGCCGAGCAGGATATTTGTCGGAACAGTAAAAGGACTACTTCTGCATGGACATGATCATTTCCCGCTGGGTCTCCCGGTCTCTGTTCGCATCAGACAATGGGCCCAAGCCTAGGGTCTTGTTAGCATATTGCAGCGGCGTGGATATTATGTGTCTCCACTTACTTCGAAGCTCGCCAACGACATCCTTTGCCTTGCCGAAGTAAACCTCCTCTGTGATTTGAAAGCCTAGGTCAGCATGAAATACTCAAGCCATTGAATGACGACGAGCGAATGTAACATACGCAGCAAATTCCGCATCTTCAACTCCATATCCTCCACCAGCCTGCCCACGTTGGCGACATGGCTAGCATCTGACTCCACAGGCAGATCAACTTCCACCTGGCGAGTCATGTTCCCGCTGAGGTCCATATCACCAAGAGCCTCCGTTTTGTTGGCCAGGTGGAGGATAACGGTACTAGTGAGTTTGTAGTGGGACATGCGAGCGCGGTCGGTGGCCTCGAAAACGTGAATGCTGTCCCATTCGCCGGAGCTCTGGGAACCTGGGGTGACACCTAATCAAAGGAAAGAGTCAGTCGCAATTTAACATAGGAAGTAGGCTGCGGTCAGTCCGTAACGCACCCTTCTTCAATAGAATCACGCCGGCAAATCCATCGTCCAAATCCCAGAAATACACACTCCCCACGCCTCCCTCATAGTACAGCTCGCGGTAAACATCGAACGACTCGTTGGCGGCAAGCTCGAGCTTGCGCACTCGCTCACTGGGCACGGTACCATCCTCAAGCGGAGGATCAAACTCGTTGCTCCATGGTGACCGGTAGCTATCGCCGTCGCGGTTGTAGTCGCAGAGCAGGTAGTCGCGGTTGGTCTGCGGGCAGCGCCGAATCTCCAGGGGCTGGTCAACGGAGGAGAGGAGGTCTTCGGTGAGGTCTGGGACGATTGTGGTGATGGCTTGCAAATTGGTCTTGGTGTCCCGTGGGTTCAGACGCCGAAGGAGGTCGCTGCAGAAGGGGTGGTCAGCTCACTTGTCTCCGATTGCATGGGGCGGGGTTGCGTTGGGATCGGGGATTGTCATGGCGAGTGTCATGGTTGGGGAACGAGGGTATCTGTAGGGTAATATTGGTTGCTAGACAAGTTACTCACAGCGCGCTGTCAAATTGTGCGTCAGYCATGGTTGTGAAGGTTGGTTGTATATCTGTTGCTTGGACGAATGGCGGTGTTGATCTTGGGCGGATGAGGTGCGTGTATGTTTCGGGCTGCTTGCGTGGCAGTACATGATATCTATATCAATCGAATAGTTCAACTTCGATAGCATAAAAAGACCGGAAAAGACTCCATGAATATATAGCTACCGTTGTTCCTATTTAAGCTCTGTTTTATTCTATGATGTTGCTTTTGAATTTAGCCATATGAAATACGCCCATTGGCTGCAAGATCTTAGTAGAGAGGACAGGCCATTGTCGGATTATTGGATCCTCAGATCTAAGAAATGGAGAGAAGCATTATCCTCGGGTATATGTACGGACTTTTCTGAAGGGTGTGACTATAATAAGCCCGGCATTCGACCAAGGCCTATGAGTCTAAAATGTCTCAAAGATCTTTGACGGGAGCTTTTAGAATGCACATATCACAACCGTCTTGTAGAGTGTAAAAAGAACTAGATACGGAGTTGACATGTGCATAAAGACCTCTCTTAAGTAGAACCAGA
This sequence comes from Penicillium sp. CF05, assembly GCA_002916455.1. Lineage (NCBI taxonomy): Eukaryota > Fungi > Ascomycota > Eurotiomycetes > Eurotiales > Aspergillaceae > Penicillium > Penicillium sp. CF05. Next base: position 111,062 of record PKQL01000050.1, on the reverse strand, counting down.
AACAAGACTCATCTCCTCCTGCCACCACCCAGCAAAGACATTCAACCTCTCCGTCCGTACCCTAGCCATCTCCCTCCCCGTGGTAGTCTTCATCATCCCCTCCAGCTTAACCAACTTGTCTCCAAAATGCTCAATAGAATTGTCCATCTCCCATTTCCCATCAATGCAATACTTCTTCCCTACAGCTCCAAGGAAGGTAAAACACCTGCCAATTCCAACAGCCCCGATGGCATCAAGTCGATCAGCATCCTGGACAACACCAAGTTCGACAAACCCGTCCTCATCAATCATCCTCCGGATCAACGCCGGATCCTTGCATTCAGTCGTGTAAGAAACATGCGACACGATCGTCTGTACCCGGGATGCGAGTTCTGGCGTTGCACCCCGCGCAAGGAGCGCATGCTGCACCATCGTCGTTGGGTCGAGTTCTTGGCTTCCAGGAGCTGCATCCATCTTGGATAGGTATTTTCTGTCACCGATATCGTGCAACAAAGCTGCGAGTTTCACAACTGCCCCGTTGTATTGCGTTGTCGGGTGCAGTGCCCGCTCCGCTTCCAGGATCTTGTTGGCGAGCGCTCCAACCCTGTGGACGTGTGCTGGGTTATGCGATGGGTCATGGCCTGACATGCAGTCTGTCACGAAAGCGGACATCTCCTTGAAGAGCGCTTGGAATTCTTTGCTGGTATCATCCATTGTGGGGCTTTTGATCTGGTTGTTGGGGTATTCTTTTTGGTTGCTTCGATCATACGGACTGAAACCCAAGACCTATGCCAACGATGCAAGTTTGTTTTGTATACCCAGGCGACTATTGGATTTTTAGTTCCTGGGCAACAGCAGTATATTTTGAAGAAAATACCGAATTTCCCCCGCAGTAAACAATCCATTTTGGCGGTGAATGGCACTCGACTCTTTTTCGCGTCAACTTATAGCTGCAGAGATAGCCCCAGCACGCGTGTCACAATTTTATGTCGTGGGATCTGCTTTACATATATTGAAGATATAGACAAGCCGGTATATTGTACATGTTGGGTGCTAACTTTGCGGGGACTGATCTGCAACGAAGGCATTGCAGTTAGGACTCATACGAGTTGAGAAATTACTACAAGCTTCATTGAACGTGAATAGCTCCGATTCCGCTGGCTGCAAATTGTGATATCACACGGAAGAAAGTAAAATTATGTTACAAGGCCAACAGGGTTACCCCATAGATCCAGATCGGAGATAGCCCTGTAAGACTTTGCCGAATTACAAGGTAGTGGACAGAAGTCCCAATCCAATCTTCTCACAGAGCAAAGGCTGCAACAACCAGGCCGAAAAGGCCAGCAGCGGAGACACCAAGCTTGACATTGGCAGCGGCGTTGGTGGTCTCCTGGGAGGAGCCCGAGGAGCTAGTAGCAGTGCCCGAGGAAGAAGAGGCATCGTTGTCGCTGTTGTCATTGCTGTCATTGTCACCCGAAGCTAAAGGCTGACGTTAGCGGAGTCCCTATTGGCAAAATGAACGTGGACATACCCTTGGAACCGGTGCTCGACGAGTCAGAGTTGGTCTGGTTGGCAGTACTGCCGGTACCAGTGGAGGTGGTGGAGTGGGTTGCGGTTGCACCGCTGCCGTTGCCGCCCCAGAAGTGCGAGCTGTAGCAGGACCGCTCACACTCGGCATACTTTTGAGTGTCAGCAGGGGAGCCAGTGCCCTGAGGGCAGGCAGCAACACACTTATTGGTGTCATTTGCCTGCTCATCGCTGGGACAGGGCACGTGGTAGCAGCTGGCTGTGCAGCATATATCCTTGGCTTCGCCTAGAGTTGAGCTGAATTAATATCAAGCTGAAGATGCGTGACTGTTCGAAAGGGTAGCTTACAGCTCTTTGCGCACTCGACCTCGGGAGTACTGGTAATGATTGAAGCGTTTGCGGTGGTAGTGTCTGCGGCAGCGGCGACAGCCAGCAAGGCCGAGAGAGCCAGGAAGCTGAACTTCATGTCGAATAATAAAGTAGCAAGAAATGATCAAATTAGCGAAGGGAAAAAGTGCTAGGTAGTGACAGTATTTGTAGTAAAGAGTGATAGAGTTTGGGTGGGAAAAGGGCAGACAGCCAAGTATTAAATATTATTTGATTATTGGGATAACAAGCACAAAGCAAACGGACGCCCTTGGCACAGCCGCCATTTCATTCGTGATGTCTCAGATTTTAATCCGAGGATGTCAAAGTCAGTGAACTTGGCGCTTTAGTTATGACCGAGTTCATCCAGCTGATGCACGGCCATCATCTTACTCCCCTGGACCAGTATATTGTGCAGGACAATTTCCCCCTTGGGAAGGGATTTTCTACTCTGTATTTTAGAGCAAAATGAGACCCTGGGGAATAGTAAACCCAAATTGGACAATATTGTTTGACTGCATTAGCGTGTGAGTAAGGGGCCAATCTATTTTCTACTGGAGTATATCGCCATTCCTATTGGATCTCAAGCTCGACAGGAGAACCTTGAAAGTCACAAAGAGACACAGAAGACAACCTTAAGGATGGATGTACTTTGTACTCCATACTCTGTAGTACGAAGTGCAATAATGTGGCTAATGCTTGTCAGGTGGAATATCAAAATAGAAAGGTTCTATAAGGGGTAGGATAAGGCACTTGTTCAATATGATAAACAAGTTCGAATTCCCCCATGTATGTAGGCACTGTATACCCCGCAAATCGTCTAGGCTCGGCTATTGAAGAGATGAAGTTCGAAATACTCAAGGGGACAATGCAAACTATACAAACATCGTATCACCTGACTACGCGACGCGTCGCGAGATTGCACATAGTACAACGGCAATGCCTTTCAATCACTCGCGCGATGTCGACAGATTCCGAGTCGGATTACTTCGATGATGACGATTTCGTAGTCCCTGGAACTCCCGATGGGCCCTCCCGTCCCGCAAAACGCCGCCGTATTCGAAATCGCAGGGAAGAGCGCGAAGGTCAAGATGACGGTCCTTCGATCGAATCGTTCTCTGATATGGAGGATGACGGATTACCCTCCCGGGCCCGAGAATCGCCTCACGATCTCGAAGAATACCAGAATCGCTCCAAAAATAAGAGCTGTGTACTGAAGCAAGCCAGCGTCCAAAACGACATGTTCGTCACACAACTCACGCAACCTTCCTCAAGCCCGGAACGAATACGGGGTGCACGATGGCAGAAGCCTGTTGCGAAACCCTCTCCGCCAAAATTTGAAGCTGGAGGTCAAGGTGGTGCTGGTGGACAGGAGAGGAATTATTCCCATGATGACGAGGAGGAGTTGATGGCCGCTATCGCGGCTTCCTTAGATTCATTTGAAGAGGAGAAAACAACCAGAGCGGTATTACAACCCCCGGGTTTATCAAACAATACTGCTTCGAAAAAGCTTGCCACCTCGGAAAAGACAAACACGCATGTCTCCGCGGATGTCCCGTTTGAGCTGGAGGACATACCTGAAGGCGCGTTTGATTCTTCGCCATCATTGTCACCAGTAGCACGACCAGTCCAGCCTGCAGCCCCGCAATTTAGTCAATCCCGAGGCTCATTTCGACAGCCCCATCTCAGACAGAGCACGTTATTCGGCATGGTTGCTCCAAACTCCGAGGTCTTGGTTCCGCGCCAACCAGACTGGGGCCCGCCAGAGAAGACTGAACCACCGACCCAGCACAAACTTGTCAAAGATGCTTTGGATACATGGGTCTACCCCACGAATTTGGGGAAAACCAGAGATTACCAGTTCAATATAACCCAAGCAGGCCTGTTTCACAATCTACTCGTGGCCTTGCCAACGGGTCTGGGAAAGACATTCATAGCGGCTACGATTATGCTAAATTGGTTTCGCTGGACGAAAGATTCGCAAATCGTTTTTGTAGCACCGACAAAACCCCTGGTTTCACAGCAGGTATCGGCCTGTTTGGATATTGYCGGAATCCCACGCTCGGAGTCGACCATGCTCACGGGAGGAGCATCACCGGGTATTCGCGCCGAAGAGTGGAAATCAAAGCGGGTATTTTTCATGACACCCCAAACACTGATCAATGACCTGAAGACCGGAATCGCTGACCCTAAGCGAATCGTGTTGTTGGTCGTTGATGAAGCCCATCGCGCGACGGGTGCGTATGCATATGTGGAGGTGGTAAAATTCCTTCGACGCTTCAACAACAGTTTCCGCGTGCTCGCACTCACAGCAACGCCGGGCTCAACAGTTGAATCGGTACAGGCGGTTATTGATGGGTTGGACATAGCACGTGTCGAGATTCGTACGGAGAACTCGATCGACATTCGCGACTACGTTCACGCTCGCAATATCGAAATCGAAACATTTGAGAATTCAGATGAGATGATTTTCTGTATGGACCTCATGTCTGCAGCCTTGCAGCCCTTGCTTGACCAACTCCGAACCATCAACGCCTACTGGGGACGTGACCCTATGGGGTTGACTGCGTACGGTCTTACAGTGGCGAGGCAACAATGGATGCAGTCCGATGCTGGCCGGAATGCCAATTTCGGCTTGAAAGGCAAAGTCAACTCCATTTTCACCGTTCTTGCTAGCTTGGCCCACGCTATTGATCTCCTCAAGTATCATGGTATCGTGCCATTCTATCGCCATATCATTCATTTCAAATCAAGCTCCGAGGGACAGAAAGGCGGAGGCGGCAAATACCAAAAGCAAGTTGTACAAGATGATAGTTTCAAAAAGCTACTCAGCCATCTTGAACCATGGAGTAAGAATCCAGAGTTCATCGGTCATCCGAAATTGGAATATCTCAAGTCAGTGATTCTGAATCACTTTATGGATAGGGGTGAAGGGAAAGAGTTGACTAACGGCACGAGTCAACCTGCGACCCGTGTCATGATCTTTGTGCATTTCCGTGACAGTGCTGAAGAGGTCACGAGAGTGCTCAAAAGATATGAGCCCATGATTCGGCCTCATGTTTTTGTGGGTCAATCAAGCGCTAAAGGCTCTGAAGGCATGGACCAGAAGACACAGCTCAGAATCATTGAGGATTTCAAGAAAGGCACATACAACACGATCGTTGCTACCTCCATCGGCGAGGAAGGATTGGATATTGGAGAAGTCGATCTGATCGTGTGTTATGACTCGTCGGCATCGCCCATCCGCATGCTGCAGCGCATGGGACGAACTGGCCGTAAGCGGGCCGGTAACATCACTCTGCTATTGATGAAAGGCAAAGAAGAAGACTCCTATATCAAGGCCAAAGATAATTATGAAAAAATGCAGCAAATGATTGCCAGTGGCTCCCGATTCACATTTCACGACGATCGTTCCGCACGCATCTTACCCCCGGGCGTTCGCCCAGTGCCCGATAAACGAGATGTCGACATACCCCTGGAAAACTCGCAGCAGGAACTGCCCGAGCCGAAACGCAAGGGGCGGGCACCGAAACGACCTGCGAAGGTGTTCCATATGCCCGACGATGTGGAAATAGGGTTTACTCGGGCTTCGACCCTGGGTGGCGATAAACCCCAGAAGAAGAAGAAGGCCACTGCATCCAAAAAGGTAGCCACGCCCCAAAAGAGACCCCGGACCCCCACACCCGAGCCTGTGGATGTTCCGCCGCTGGAGGACGTTGTTCTTAGCACGAGTGAGCAAAATGATCTTGAACATCATTATCAGAACATCGGTACCACTTCTCCGCAGTTCATCCGATTCCCTCGCAATGACGCCTTTCCACGTTTGCAACTCATTGAACGACCCACAAAGAACGTCAAGCATGGGTCTCTCACCCGACGCATGGTAAAAGCCTTACAGAAGATGCACGAGGCCGGCCCTGGCTGCGAGCATCGATTCAAAGATATTTTGGCCCGTGATCCACCCTTGTCAGACGAGTCCAGTCAAACGTCCCAGAAGGATTCAATCAAGAAGCCTCGGCGCAACTCAAAGCCCTTGAAAACACCATCTAAAAGCACTGCTCGACGAGCTTCCATCAAGACCACTGCAAACCCCGCTGGCGGGGAGGTCGTTTCTTTATTGTCTCCGGATCGTGAACCAAAGAAGAACGATCCCTTGGCCTTCATGGATGATGACTTTGGTGATGATGGCTCGGATTTTGAGTTGATGGACGCTAGCCTTTTGTTTAGTAGTGGGTCTAAACCTAAGGGTCAGAAACCCAACAGGCCGATTATTGAAGATAGTGATGAGTGATGAACTAGAGACAGGCGTTTTTTAAAGCTGTTTGGATATGTCTAGGGATCGCTACACAATGGAGATTTGGATAGAGAAACAATGTGTACGTCGATTCTCATTGAGATTGAATGGAAGAGAAAGACACAGAGAAAGGTATCTACTGCTATCTGGCGGGTGCTGTCTCCGTGGCTGCCGATCCCTCAGGCCGCTAGTGTCAATGCCAATCTCGTCGCCGTCATTCGTAGCTTACCTGGAGTTTGATCTCGGAAGCTGACACAGTCTTAGTGTCCCTGCTATGGCTTCTCGGGTCTTTTGGCATGTTGCGTGATACCAGTATGACAATTCAGGCCTGAATGCCGGCTGCCTTTGGCCGTCTTCGTATTTGCACGCTTTGTCATGGGGTGCATAAACGACTCAAGGACGTGTTATTTCATACCAACACCTCCTTGGCCTTCGGAAACCTCGTCCACTCGTAACATATCGAAGGGGAAGATTCTTTGTAAAGTCCGCATGCTCCAAGTCCCACTCGACCCGTTTTTGAGTGTGGAGTTCCCTTATTTCTTGGAGTTGCAAATTGGTGAATTTGCGAGAGAAAATAGAAGGATTGGCCCAGTTGAAGTCTCCTCCTTGAACGCTTGCCAGCTGCATACTGTTGATACTACCATCTTCAGTGATAAGGCTTGTTCCTGCGAAAGAACGCTCTAGGAAAGATTTGCCTTTATAAAGAGAAAGAGCATCTTCGAGTATCTCCACATCTTCTGTCTGGAAGGTTCAAGTCCGATGACTCAATGTTGATGGTTGCGGCTGCCACCGAGGCTGGCGCTTCTTGACTTGGGGGTGGAGGGCTGGTCGTGGCAGTTTGGCGTTGACTCTTGCAGAATTTGGTCTTCCTCGCCATTTACTGGGTTTTATTTGGCTCCTTAGGGCGACACTAGCGATCATGGCGAGTAAGATGCCCCTACCCCTGACCTGAAATAGAACGGTTGAATCCCTTGAGTTTGCACGAGGCAAGCCGCAACTTTTATTGCAAGGGAAACCATCGTATTCTGGCTGCTCATTGAGATCACGAATTATGTCGATCAGAGCTCGTGTGAACGAGAAGGTGCCTCTCGATGTCGCAAATCCTTCGCAACAACTAGCTGCTAGAGATTCTGCTTGCTTAACGTCGAATGGAAAGCTGGGAATGTATGTAACTTGCGCTAAGTACCAGCCACTTGCCTCATTCTCTCTGCATTGGTTCCGCATCAGATGAGGGCTTGTAGGATAGATGTATCGATGATTTGGTGTTGATTCCCCTCGTGTATTTCCTAGTCCCGTAAATTGTTTGCCCTCGAGACTAGGTGTTGGAGCCCTTAACAGCGCGCTGCTCCTTCGTTCGGGGACAAAGGGAGGTTTATAAGAGTGTAAATTCTTGAGGGCCAAGAAAACGTGGCAATGATTGGTAGCCGAGACAAAATGTTCTCTCGAGGATGTTGTAGAGACCCAAAGAATTGAAACGATGCATCTTGAAGCCAAGCTGCAAGATTTTTGATCAGGTCATCTCTGAGTGGTTGAAGTGATTTCTTTTTCCTTTCAAATTGTTAGAGACGCGTCTTGCTAACAGGTTTCAACTGGACACCACTAACATCTGTGGTTGTGTTATATGCACTATCATTCACTTTCGAGTATCCAAGTCCATGTTTATGCCTTTTTCGGGGCTCCGAGAGAATCGGGCGAAGATCTCTGCCAGATGTTATCCTGCTCCCATTGAGATAATCAGATGTCAGAGTATTGTTCGCCTTGAATTGGACTGGGTTACCGAAGGGGCGGTGTGGGTGTGGTGGTTTCGACATAGCGTAAAAGGTGAGAAGGGTGTCAAGATGCGTGCCGATGGGAGCCCTGTTGAAGGACGCAGCTTATGTAGTAGGCGCGAGGTCTATGAGGCAGAAGACAGACAGGTGTGATGGGACGGCCCATGCAGGTGACCAAAGAGTTGTGCATCGACATCATATTGCGCGGGTTGGCATATTTTGAATTTTTTGGAAAGCGCCTCATAGCTAAAACCCTGGAGGCCATGCCCATTGAGGGTAGTAGAGGGACGTGTATCTCCCAATAACTGGATGACCTCGGGAACGAGCTATAGCGAAGTGATCCTCGAAAGGTAGAGGATGGACCTGTTTTGCCGGGCGTAATAAAGAAGCCAGAGGCGGGAGGGGCATGGAATCTCTAGAAGAGATAGAAACAGAGAGAAAGAGAGAAAGAAAGAGGAAGATAAAGATATAAAGTGTTCATAATGGAGTGCGTTCTTGTTAGCTTAGATGAAAGTAAATAAGAACTTGGAGGTGAAATGAAAGTGAAAGGCAAAAGAGAGTAAAGAGTAGGCTTGTAAAGAGTAGGCTTGGTCAACTAAGTTTGTTGCTGAGGAACTTGTAGTCTCACACGTGCATGCTAATACATTTATACTGTACAGCCCAAAGCGTCAATGAGGGCATCCTAAGGCGCTTGGTTAGTTCGAAATAGGTGTGAACTGGTAGGCTGATCTCACTTCCTTCTATCCCATAAATTGTCAACATGTTGAGAAAGACAGGTGTAGTTCAAGGTCAAGAACCTGTACTTCTATGCAATATGTACGGTCCACCAACCAACATCTTCCAACGGCCTTCTGACATTGTAGAACCAGTACAGCATGATTCGGAGGACAACCGGTCAAGAGCCGCGCCTATCTATAGTAGAAGTTGGTCACTGTCATTGTATGACCGTGTGATAGAATGGAAAGTGTACATGTACCCAACCTTCGAATTCTGCCTATATATACTATACCATTTCTAAGTGATATGTATACATGGAATAAACAGTATGTTTTTGGTGCTTTGCAGCTATCTGTTTCTTGTGATTGTATTCCATTCTAGCTTAGGGCTTGTTGAAAGGGTGTATACCACTCCCGCTGCCTAAAAAAAAAAAAAAAAGGAAGAGACAAACCTGGCTGTAAATCATGGCCGAGCCTCCCATCTATCAGAACATAAGAAATCCAAGGACGTTCAGGGCTGAATCTGGGTATTTGGGTATTTGTGTGTTTGTGAACGATATCAAACGGGCAATGTCAATCCGAGAGCAAAGGAATCAGGAAGCCGAAAAACAACCCAACTCGAGAGAAAGACAAGTATGGGTTTATGCAAGTGTTTAGTAGTGCTGAACGGGAAAAGAAAGGTAAAATCGAAAGGGAGAAAGCAGGAAAGGGAAAGCACCAGACTCCAAGTGTGATCAGCGACGCCGCGCGAGCACAACTTCTAAATCAATGCGAAGAGTGTAGAGTGAAAAGAAATAAGTTAGAAAAGAGGGAATATCGAGTCAATCAGACGCGGTCCCGAGCAAAGTCAAGCACTTCGCAATCATCCTCAAAGAAACCGTCGTCAGCTTTCAGCGGAGCGGAGTGTCTCTTCTTGCGGCGGGTGGTGATAACAACTTCCTCCACATTGCCGGTGCTGTTTCCAAGAGTGATAAGGTTTTCTATATCTCCGCCAGCGCCAAGCGAATGTCCATGGATGGCGGCGTTCTCATCCTCGTCATCGCCGTGGTCATCGCTGGAGCTATTGAATGACCTCAAGTGTACTTTGGTCAGCGGGATGTCATTGCCAAAGACCCATTGTCCACTCGGCTCACTCGCATCGCTGACAGAGGAGAAGACACTCAAACCAACCCGCTGGTCCGTGTGGAACGGCTGGTATGGGGTATTTGTCTCGATCTCAGCCTGCGAGAGAGGCTGGCAAAACGACCTTACAGCACCAGATGGCTGAGAGCTGATCGACGGAAGAACAAGAGAGGCGTGAACTGCTAGTTCTGGATCAAAAGCAGACAAAGGAGCCGGTCCACAAGGTCCCTGGAGATTATCAGGTAGTTTGACCTGGGACTCCTTACCGCCGACAACAGAGTGAGGCTGTCGGTTCTTGTGGCCGGGTACAATAGCATGCTTGAGGCGGTACATCTTGAAGTACCCGCCATCCACAACTCCCAAGAATATGAGGCCTTTGCTGCAAATCCACGTCACCCGAGAAGGTGCAGGGTCTCGAGCCAAACCTGGCAAGTGTAGACGGTTGTCCCCAACATGTCGTAGAGTATTGACAGTACCCGTTGCGGCGCCCATTGACTTGCTCAGGCCTGCAGCGACAACCTTCCCGCTCTTTACACTGGCAGCAGAAGGTAACGCAAACCCACTCATATTGGGAAACGCAGCGCCCGTGGACGGGACACGACCCCGTACAGCGGAGAAGAATGGCTGCGTTTTACCGCCAACCAACTTCATGGCCGCTGATAACGAGTTGCCACTGGCAGCTTGACCGGTTACCTCATCTGCCATAGGGTCGCTAGCCGGCGACTTATTTGCAGTAGGCTTTGCGCGGCGGAATGGGGGCCATTGGAATGCGCTTCGAGGGAGATCGAAAACGTGGACGGTGCCTTTACGTGTAATTACAGCCAATCGATCACCCACCGGCGCCGTCCAAATAACATCAACGATACTAGATGTAGTCAACCGCGCGTACCTAGCAATCTGGCGCACATTGGGGTTCTGTCCCGTCTGGTCATCAGCCATAAAAGCCGTGGACCGACAGTGTTTGAGTTGCATGAGATCCCACACGTATTGCACGTCGCCCTTCTTGCTCGCTGTGAACAGCATCAAGCCATTTGGGGAAAGAGACAAGAAGCTGCAACCATTAGGAACCTGGAACGTCGAAACCGGATGGATAAACACATTTCGTATATCTGTGCCGTCTTCGAATCGTCTCAGGTCAATGATGGATACGGTGTCAGGTTCTGTGGCTGATGTTTGTGTATCCTGAGCATGTGTTGGGGGGAATAATCCATATCCCTGCGTCTGGGGGTCCGGCCCCTGAGGTGGTCGACGAGGTGAGGTGCCAGCTGCTTGCTGGGTGTTCCAATAATTGTTCCAGGCTTGCATGCCCTGATCACCCATCCAGCGGGCACCTCTGACGAGTTCTTGGGCAACACCTCTTGCCATCTTGTCGAAGAAGCTTTCTCCCTCTCCCACGTCTGTGGCACACGATACTGAGGGGACTGCAGGAGGACTGCGAGTTTCAATGCCCGGAACCTTGCCGAGGATCAAACTTGAAGGAACTGTACCCAGGATCGATCCTTTGTAGGCCGAAGATGGGGGAGCGAATGCAAGCCATCTCCCTTGTACCGCTAAGATGGGTCTTTCCAGGGCAGAAGAGCCATGCGGAGAGTCCGTGCGAGTCCCCTCTGGATCAGTTGTAGAACTCGAAGATGCCGAGTAACGCCGGGTTTCTTTGTACTGAACCCCAGTCCATGTCTTACCCAGACACTGATATGCGGTTGTTTCCGGGGATAGGACATGTCTATAAACATAAACTTCCCCACTGACCCCGGATGCTAAGATAACGTAGGCACCGGTTGTGAAGAGCTTCAATTTTCCGACAGGTGGAGGAGCAAAGGACGCGAGGCCGCGCATGCTTTCCAGGCATGGCACAGGCTTGCTTGCAAACAAGGTGGAGACATGTTCGCCGGTCCGGAAAGAGTAAACTTCCACCCGGGTTTGGTAGAACTGGGTGTCGTCTCGCACTGAGCGCTTGTCGCTAGACTGACCGCGAATCGTGGAAGGAGGAATTTCATTTGCGTCTGATGTTGTAGACGATACTCGACCTTCCTCTTCGTACGGTGGCAATGGCCCATGAACAACGACAGCCACATGCGGTCGGGATGATGCAAAAGGGTCGCTAGATGGTTGGCCAGATAAGAGTTTGGCCTCGATTACCCGGCCATTTAACCCAGTGATCTGCCCCACGAGCCGGGTTCGGCGATCTTCGATGGCGAGGATCTCCACAGCACCATCTGTCCCAACCAACAAAACGTTCATTCCTGTCCGCGGGCCTTTAGGTGACAAGCTAGGTAGCGTATCAAAGCTACAGAATGAATAGTTTCCATCGTTAGACGACCGATTCTGAGTTGGAAGAATATCGATGTCTGGTGCTCCGAAGAAATGTGCTTGAGGAAGATGAGGGGGAGGTGCCTGATTGCTCATTGGGCTCCCGTAAGAGTGACTCTTTCTCCTGTCTACAGACTGTTGCCTTGAGTTCAGACTGCTTCGGTAGCTATTACCATAGCTAGATGGTAAAGTTCGGGTCTGAGGTGATGCCGAGGAAGGATGGCCGAAGCCGCCCCTTTCTTGAATTGTTGGAAAGTTCAAGGGCGATGCACTAGGCAGTGATGCACCTGGTATATCTCCATCCATGAGGTCGGTGGGAGGGCTCTTCCCATAAGGAACCGATTGCGCCCACGTATCGGTGCGGCTAGTGAGATCATCACCTGGTGGCTCATCGAGGGAATCGAGGGCATCCAGAACAGGCGACGTGATAGATGGGTTTACATGATGTTCAATAAGGGGTTCCGGGTCTGGGCAGGAGAGAGGCTCCTCTAGCGGTGGGGCAGACGGTTGGATGCTATCCATGAAATCTGGCGTTAATGGCGCGCATTCATCAGAAACCAGGCAATCACCGGTGGATACATACATATCATCCGGTGGGGTTTCAGTTGCAGACTTGACCACCTTGTTCTTCTTTCCCTTCTTCTTTTTGCTTTTCGAACTTGGTTCATGCTCTGGTATGGTCCGGTTGTGCTCCGGGGCGAGGGGGGTATCGTCTTCGGGCAAACGGCTGTGCTGGCGGATGAGATCGTCAGATGCGGCCGGGAGCATTCAAATAGATGATGCCTCAGTGAGAGGCGATAGAGAAGCAATGGAATGAAGCCGCTCTCAGGACCTTATGTGTGGCCTGAGAACGGATATGCAGGCGTTCTGTTCGGGATCCTAACTAGGCACGGGAGCCTTGGGGATCACTCAAAAGGATGGCTTTCAAGGAATTAACAAATGCTCAAACACCCTAACAGGTTGAAGAAACTATGCATACCTGTATTCACAGTATCCTTAAAAATAAGGGAGTGGCAACTGTAGACACCACTAATAGCGGATCTAGAGCGGAGGTCACTCCAGACACGCGGGGAAGCTTTGATAGATAAGCACAACACAGCAACAGCTTGAGATAGTTCAAACTGGTGCAGAAAATAGTAATCCAAAATGACTTGCATACACAAGTTCCAAGGTTGAAGTCCGAAGATGAGTCAAGAAGGAAGAAGGATGATGTTATGGTTCGCGATAAGAGAAGAAGGGAGGGGGGAAAGCTGACCCCAGGTCACCAGTCAGGTACGGCTGCTAGGGCGGAATAGGATATAAGAGGATATAATAGGATATAATAGGGCCTGAGTCAGAGCACGGAATAATCCTCTGACGGTGTCATTCCTAATGAAAGCATGATCTGATCCTCGGTCTTTACCCCATCTATCTTTGTTTTCTATTCACCAATCCCGACTCTACAATGTACCTTGTGGCCATGAACAATGCAGATGAGGGGAAACTTGTCAAACTATGCAAACACCGATAAGGCCCTCTTAGTCATATCTTATGGTCCACCCGCCCGTCCACGGGTGGAAGGTCTGCTTAGGCATCTCGCGTCATTAGTTGTTGCTAATATTACCTCCTTGCATGCTTTGACATGACACTGCATGGTTGAAGGCAACAGGCAAGTCCACCAGTATCTTTTCTGACCAGTCCTAGCCACTCCTTGTTTGTTTTGGCAATAAAGTTGACCCGCCGCTGAAGGGGCTGGCGTCATCGTTGGAGCCGAGGTCACAGGACATTTGCGGCATGGGAAAAATGACGACTTGCCTGGGCTTTGATGGCAAATGACATTTGGGCCGGCAAATTCAGGCTCTTTTGCTCGGGCTACGTGGTTATATGGTCCATATCCATGGATATTCACATACATATGGCCACTTTATCCTCCACTATTTTCCGCGCCTTGTCCAAGGCACATCCAGCATGAAAGTGTTTGTAAGGCGCCTCAATATAACAAAATTAAATTAACTTGGGATGTGTTTTGATAGCCACTGAGCTTCGGAATGGTTGATGGTACAGAGTGCTGTCACAGAGGGTTGCCCTCTCTCCTATTATGATGCCCACGGTCGCTTAGGTCTTCTTCTTAGCCGCGGCTTTAGCTTTGGCTGCCTTCTTCTTGTTGCTGTTGATCATGACAATTCCGATGAAGGTGCCTACCACGGCAGAACCCAAGAGTGTGAGGATGACGGGGATGCGGATGGCCCAAACACGGGGCGGGAAGATGTCGTGGAGAGGGTGGCCGGGGTCGACGAATGGCTGTAGAACAAACATCAGCATAGTAGGAAAAAAAAATACAAAAAAGTATCATCAATTAGCATACCATCAACAGGGTCCACGCAGTGTAGTAGAGAAAGATCGCAGTCGCGACCAAAAGCATGACGGATCCCACGAGTTGGCCCAGCTAAAGCACAGTCAGTGGGGAATTACCATTGAATGGGACCAGATAATTTACCATTCTGATAAAGAGCGGTGATTTTTAAAAAAGAAAAGAAAATATGAAGGAACGTCGGTGAATTCTGCGCTGGACAAAACTACTACCAGGGATCTCAGGAGCTCCCGTTGTTCCTAGTTGGCCTCTATCTGGTCACGTGCGCAGCGCTAGAGCTTTCTCCTGCTGCGTCCTTGAATCATTTCGTAACCTCAGTCCGGCTGAGATTCGCAACCACCGTTCCTCCGGTGTACATCAAACCTTTTTTTTTCTACCCCGGAGGCGTCTCTACTCATTGAAAATGTCCGAATCGGATGTTCTCCAGTCTGCGGTGCGCGTGCCCACGCCTCCCCCGGGCGCGTCGTACTCGCCAGCCGCAGCCTCTCGAAAACGCTCACCTCCGTCTCGTTCACCACCTCCGAATCGTCGCCGATCGCCTCCTGGTGATTCCCTGCGAGATGGCTCCCATGTTCCCAACGTCGAGGCAGAGCATGCAGACGACAGAGAACGGAAACTCGCTGAACGTGTCCGCGAACATGAAAAGCGCGAAGCGGCGCGCAAGCCGATGACCGAGGAACAAAAGCAGGCTTTAGCAAAGGCAGAATATGAAAAGCTGCTGAACATGCGATCCGGTGGCACTTACATCCCTCCGGCCCGACTCCGTGCGTTACAGGCGCAAATTACGGATAAGACGAGCAAGGAATACCAGCGCATGGCGTGGGAAGCTTTGAAAAAATCAATCAATGGTCTTATCAACAAAGTCAACGTTTCCAACATCAAGTTCATTGTTCCTGAACTCTTTGCGGAGAACCTAGTGAGGGGCCGAGGATTATTCTGTCGGTCGATCATGAAGGCGCAGGCGGCCAGTCTACCCTTCACTCCGATTTACGCAGCAATGGCGGCTATCGTCAACACCAAGCTTCCGCAGGTTGGCGATTTATTGCTTACCCGGTTGATTATCCAATTCCGCAAGGCCTTCAAGCGAAACGACAAGGCGGTCTGCATTTCGTCTACAACTTTTATCGCGCATCTCTGCAATCAACAAGTCGCCCACGAGATGTTGGCGGCTCAGATCCTGTTGCTTCTTTTGCACAAGCCAACGGACGACAGCGTGGAAATTGCAGTGGGTCTCACTCGAGAAGTTGGTCATCATCTGGAGGAGATGAATGCACCTATCGCACTCGCCGTATTCGACCAATTCCGAAACATTCTACACGAGGCCGATATTGATAAGCGTGTGCAATATATGATCGAGGTGCTCTTCCAAGTGCGCAAGGATCGGTACAAGGACAACCCATCAATCAAGGAGGAGCTGGACCTAGTCGAAGAGGAAGATCAGATCACACACCGTGCCGGCTTGGATGACGAGCTGGAAACCCAAGACACTCTCAACATCTTCAAGTACGATGCAGAGTGGGAGGAGCATGAGGAGGCCTACAGGAAATTGAAGGCCGAGATCCTGGGCGAGGAGAGTGACGAGGAAGATGAGGAAAGGTCAGATGAAAGCGAAGAGGAAGAATCCGATACGGAAGAAGTACAGATGGATATCAAGGATCAGAGTAATACTGACCTAGTCAACCTTCGACGAACAATCTACCTCACAATCATGTCCAGCATTGATTTCGAAGAATGTTGCCACAAGCTGATGAAGATCAACCTGCCGGCCGGGTTGGAGCATGAACTTCCATCCATGATCATTGAATGTTGCTCTCAGGAACGGACATACTCCAAATTCTATGGCCTGATCGGAGAACGATTCGCCAAGATCAACCGACTTTGGTCAGACCTGTTCGAGGCTGCCTTTGCCAAGTACTACGATACCATCCATCGTTACGAAACAAACAAACTGCGCAACATTGCCCAGTTCTTCGGCCACCTCATCAGCAACGATGCGATCGGTTGGCATGTCTTGTCCGTGGTTCATCTCAACGAAGACGAGACCACATCCAGCAGCCGTATCTTCATCAAGATCCTGTTCCAAAACCTTGCGGAGAATCTCGGTCTGCCTGGTCTGCAGGCCCGCTTCAGGGATGATATACTGCGACCCAGCTTCGAGGGTCTCTTCCCGACGGAGAACCCACGCCACACTAGGTTCTCTGTTAACTACTTCACCAGTATCGGTATGGGTGTATTGACAGAGGACATGCGTGAGAACCTCAAAAACCTTCCCCGTCCTACGGTGCCCGCTTTGCCTGCGCGAGCCGCCTCTCGGACCCCCTCGCGCACTCCATCTAGTCGATCCCGGTCAATGTGCTCAACGTGCACTGGATCTCCTCACTCCCGCCGCTCCAGGTCACCTTCGTACTCCCGCTCTCCTTCTAGGGATCGCGGCCGTTCCTACTCTCGCTCCATCACTCCTTCTTCCCGGGGCCGCAGCTACACAGCTTCACGGTCTCGATCCCCAGTCCGTCGCCGTCGTGACGTATCAGACAGTCGATCCCGGACCCCCGCAGGACGTTCCCAATCCCGATCCATTTCCCGATCCGTCTCTCGCACACCGGCCAAGCGCAGTCGAGCACGTTCCCGCTCCTACGACTCGCGAAGCCCAAGTCGCAGTCCCTATCGGTCTCGTCGCTCGGTTACTCGGTCTGTCACACCACCGCGTCGAGGCCAAAGCCCTCCTAGCCGGAGAAACCGCAGCTACTCCCGATCAATTTCCCGGTCTGTCACACCACCCCGTGGGCCAGCGTCCAGAGGTAGAAGATATTCAACTGAATCTGTTTCACCCCCTCCTCGCCGAGGACGTGATGCTACAGGCTCTGTCTCTCGCTCCCGCTCGCCTCCTCCTAGGCGTCGCGCAGAATTACGGGGTCGAAGCTATTCGCGGACGCCGCCTCGGCGTAGATAAATCGGGAGCCTTTGATGCTTTGATCCCGACTTCTTCGGGATCGGCTTCACAGTACGTATGTTACTGTTGATAATGAAATAGTGCGTATTTGGAGCGAAAATACGACACTGCGCTTCTTTTATTCGGTCTGGTGCCAGGAATTGGAAAATTATGGGGATTCTTTAGGAGCAAATCGATTATTCATGGTGTACCCAAGCTTTTCGAATTCCCCATTTCCGATGTTCAAATAAACATATCCAAATAGATCACCTTGTATACTTCATGTGATAAGTCTTTAATTTCTATGAGCCATTGGCAATATTCTCATTTAATGCAGTCAAAAGGGTATCTCATCATCTATAAAGGCGATCTGTACACCAACCCATAAACACCAACCTACTCAATCTCCCCAGCTTCCCAAACACACCTATCACACAAACAAGTCCCACCCAAAGCCCCAGAAGCCCACTCCCTCCTCTTCTGAACCGGCAATCCAATATCACAATAGTGATTCAGGATCTCCGAATCCTTCGCAATACCCCCAGGCCTGAGTTCCTTAATTTCCTGCCCCCGCGACCAAACAGCCGTCTCATCATCTCTCCGCGCGCGGAAATTAATCTCACTACTCCATTCCCAGGTCACATTAGGATCACACGAATGGTTCGCAAGACACCACATCGGATGAACAGCGCACAACTCCGGGCCTCCATCCCAAGTCGACAGCCGGCCAGACGCCGTACCGCGGAACTTAGCAAAGAGCGTGTTCAGAACCCAGG
The DNA here is from genome assembly GCA_002916455.1 of Penicillium sp. CF05. Classification (NCBI taxonomy): domain Eukaryota; kingdom Fungi; phylum Ascomycota; class Eurotiomycetes; order Eurotiales; family Aspergillaceae; genus Penicillium; species Penicillium sp. CF05. The sequence continues at coordinate 92,924 of PKQL01000050.1, read as the reverse complement.
TATCATAGCGGTAGAGCACGGTGTAAGGATCCAGACCCATTTCATCGAGGAAACGCTCCGGCTGCAGAACATTGAGCTGGAAGGAGAAAGGGAGAGTGGCGGTCTCGTCTGTAGTGGACGTGGTCTCTGCTTCCGCGGAGACAGCCTCGATATCGAAATCGTGGAAATCGCCCCAGATGTATTTCACTTCGGGCAGCTCGAGCGGGTGCTTGTCCTGTGTGGCTGACATGGCGAGCGCTCTGCCAAGCAGAAGAAGGTACAGGTAATCGGCCTTATCCTTGGGGTCGGGGACATCCTTGCCGATGGAATCGAGGCCGTCCTCGAGACCGCAGATCGCGCCGTGGTACACCTCCTGCGCTTTGTCGTGGCATGCCTGGCTACAGAAGATGATGTCTACGCAGCCGCCCTCGCAAGCGACGGGGGGCTCGGCGGCGGACAGTTCTGGGAGTGGTGCGTTGCATGCGTCGCAGAGATCGTCGTGGAGACGGTTGGTTGCTGTGAGAAGTGAAGACTCGCGGAGGATGATCTCGTCTGGGGCGATATCTTCTTTCGCGAAGAGGCCGAGCTGCACGGAGACGTCCATGCCGGACGAGCCGTCGTCTGCTGAGGCATGCAGGAGTGGTAAGGCCACTGCGCGGACCTCGCATTTCGGCGCAATTACTGCCAGTCGCTCGTTGAGCATGTTCAGGGTCTCTGGTGAGCGGCGGTCAGGCTCGTGCTCGTTCCAGGGATAGAGGACACGGCGGGCGAAGCCCTGTGCAGGGAGAACACTGGGGTTGATTGAGTCAAGATCGATGTTTTCGGTTTTAGAGCTAGTGCGAGATTTGTATATTTGCTTCACACGATCCATCTGTGCGTTCAAAGCAGCTACTGACGCCGTTGCGGATCTCTTTTTGAGTAAGGCCAACCCGCGCAGGCCGAACTCGAATGCATCGCGGTAGCAGCCGCAGCGGACAAGACTGCGTACTAGAAGGACATACACCTGGTCAATGATGGCGTCATATTCCTCTTGGGTGATGGGAACAGTGCTGTCGTCTTCGTCTTCATCGTCTGATTCATTCGCCGCTTTCTCAGGAGCCTGCTGGGAAGGGTCTATCTTCCGCCTGGCATGGAACTCGCACTCATCTGGGTCAACCACTGACTCTAAAAGTGCAAGCGCACGGTATGCGTCTGCAGAGGCAAGATCAGGAAAGCCCAACTTCTCATACTGAATGCCTCGTTCAAGGTGGAGGTGGGGGTTGTGAGGGTCTGCATAGAGCCTGGTGGTTGTCTCATTGCGAGCTTGGAGTATTTGCGATGCAGACATGATGTGATATGTTTACTCTTCTTTCTTTCTTTCTTTTTTTTTCCAAAGATGTAACAACTTTTATACACACTTTGGCTTTTGACAGCCAAAGACGCAGTATATAATATCAAGCTGTGGTACCAGGTTGGGAAATGTGGAGTGGTAGAGAGAGTAGGCTGTAGGGTTCAGCAGCTGAATCTAGAGTATGGACACAATATCCAATGACCTTTGACTTTTGTATAGGCAGTTTGTGGTCTGCCCCTCTGTACATCGAGATATTCGTGGGCAAGTTCTTTTTTATCGCAGAAAAATTCTACGATAAGAGCGGTCACGTGGATATATAGTTCTCCCCAGTGAAGGTTGGCTATAGGACTACTAATCTCAATTAAAGATGAAAATCCTCTAAACTACGTCTAGAAACAATGAGAGCGAGAAGATGATAATAATTTGCGAGGGATTTGTGACTTCCAGCCTAGCTTTTAGCCTCTCGCTTCAAAATTTACAAAGCTGCTTCTACCAAGTCTTCTTGAATGTCGAAGGCAGACCATGCCACCATAACCTTCAATCAGGTGTCTATATTCCTTTGTAACTTGGACTCCTTTTCCCTCTAGCGCCGAGAATATCTGCTTTTGCTGTACCACCGTCAAATTGGCCATTGTTCGCCACTTGTCAAAGGCGAGTACAGTATGGGCCTGATGGCTCCACAAAACATATCCTGCAGATTACAACTATAGTAACTACTTGCAAGTTCAAGGGAATATGTGAACGAGAATGAAGTCCAGTTTGATAAGAATATTGAAGCCTTCAAATGTTGGCTGGAAAGCTAAAACTGCCCAGGCGGGTTTACCTGTTTTGTCTTCGCCTCGCAGCTAAATGTCTGCTGTGTAACCTCCAACAAATCGTTCTCACCCCTTTGGAGTTTGGCTCTCTGTAGCGAAATCGAGGTACCGGCGTAGAGATTTGGCAATCATCTCGTTTGGTCTATCGTCAACGAGGATGGCGACAAATGTTGGCGGTATAGAGAGCTCCACGTCCTTTGGAACGGGCATGTTTCTCTTGTTGTTCCCCTCGAGAATCCTTGTACCTAACTCGAAAGGCTAGTCGGCTAACGGGGTCCCAGCCTAATGCGTTCGTAGCATAGCACTTACCATACCACTAACTAGAGGCCAGATCGAGAAAATCATCACGAACGTCTTTCCTGTCCCGGCACGACCATCCAGATGAAGGAGTAGCTGCGGCAGCCTACGGCCACAAAGCATCGAAGTGGTCGACGACTGTGTTATATAGTAGCAGCTGCTTCGCATTAAGCTGGTCAGGCGTGGCGAGACAGTCACTCCGTAACTCTACTGGGTAATCTCGCTTGATGTCGTCCCAGTGTGTAGGCTCGAAGTTAAAAGGGGCAGTCTCGCACCCATCCTGTTTCCAGTTAGTTGCTTCTGATCTAACAAGTTGCGATGAAGACATACTTTTCATTATTCGTATGGATTGCCGTAGAGGTACGGTCCGTACTTTGGGATCAATTTTTCTTTTTGGATCGGCTGTTGTCAGCCATGCCTGTCCCACCCGTAGGAACTTTGAAAGACAATGCCGTCGATAGTCTTGCTTGTCCCCACACTTTGATTACAGTGTGTCTGCTCGTTGGCTCGTTTAGCTTCTCCATAGGTCATCCGAATTCTCAGGCCCAAGTAGCCTTGACCATAGAGACTGTCAGGTTTTTCGCAAACTTCTATGCCAGATGTGACGGGTCGGCGCTGGGTTCAAGTCTATATTCACCATAGACTGTTCGTAAACCTCCAATTTCCATGATCCAGTTTCTCTCATACATGGTTTGAATGCTGTTGAGTTAAAAAAGGACGAACAATGGATCCACTGACGAAAACACGCCCCTACTGCCGCGGGGAAAAGCTCGCACAATTTCCGCACGGCACTATGGGTCTCCATGAATGCTCTGGCACAGGTTCTCGGCTGCTTCACGATATATGGCATCGCCCTAGAGTCACCTTTCACCTGTCACAGTGTAGATGTCTCCTTGTGTCGCTTCACAAGATGCTGTCAAACCTGGAAGCCTTGACTTGTGCCACCTTGCGAAATGAAGCACGTATTCTCATGGCCGACGATCACAAGGCAGCTTTGGCATGACTAAGTGCCACGCTCCTTGGCATCATGACTGGCATCCGCATGGCAGCGGTGCTTCTTTTCCGATTGGAAGCGATATTTGAGGCTGCGCTGAGAGAGCACTATACTATATACACTGTCAGTCTCACGCTAGAATTCGTCTGTACCATATATAGGATCTCACAATATTTATGAGGTGACAAGAGGGCATGAGGTTATAAAATGGTCGGAAACGTTGATTGACGAGTAGAGTAATGGTCTAATGAGATAAACATGTCAGTCTCACGCCACATTTGTTTAGAATATAGGAGCTCACGCATTCTTTTCGCGGGATCAAGCCATATACCTATATATCGGTGCAATTTCGCTTCGGTTTGTGAGATATTTCCGACGCATTTCATGATCATCGCTGATTTGTCCAAGAGATCCATTGAACGCGAGAATTTCTCGTGGATTGCGAATAGAGAAGTTCCTGCCATGAGGTATATAGAAAAAGTAGAAGATCTGGCTTCAGTGGACCGACAGATGTGTGCAATGTTGCTTAAATATAGAAAAAGCTGGGGTTTCGTAGTTGTTGGGGTGATGGTAGGGAGTAAGTAACCTTGGAAGCCCTGTTAGGCTTGATAGGGAAGGGAAGGTACCTAAATATTTTTAGGAGGGGCAGGTGCTTGAATGAATGAATCCAGCAAACGAGTGCCTGTTTGCATTAGAGAATGTAATGCGATGCTATAACAATAAATTTATGGGGTTATGGAAGACCAATGATCTTTTTTCACACTGTGCAATGCAGATATCCGGAGCTTTGCCTGTTCATCCATTACATCACCTAGCGAATGATTAGCCTTATTTTCCAAAATTTAGTAAGAAATCTAAACATACCGAGCAATTATCATCGATGACAATAGTCGGGTGATCACCGGTGATAGCAATATCACCAATGCCATGCTGGCCCCTAAAGTTGCCAGCCAGGCGCTCGAGCATACTCCGCTTCATGTACAAGTCAGCAAAAGAGATCTGGATAAAGTTCGAGGGCAGGTAATGTACAGTGATGTGTGCCTCGTTCATACCACCACGACGCTCAACATCGTTTTGGCTCATGATACGGTAGCTTTCATGAACTCGCTTCCGGCTCTCGAGGCCGCCAATACTGGAGCCGGTTCGTCCAAACTGGTTAGATGGATTGTCGGGGTCGAGGATATTTATACCGTTACGGGCATCATCTTGAGCGTTTTGGTCTGGCGAAAAGATTTTGATAGTGTTATCGATCCCTGAAGTGGCGATCATTGGTTCATAGGGGTGGCCTAAATTACCATGTTAACTTTTATCTTTCTAACCAGTGAAGGAAATTACCTTGAACAACATTGACAACCTCACTATCACCTTCGAGGATGTTGACCAGTTTCGACGTCTTGCGGTCCCAGATAAATATATGACCAGAGTCACAGCCGCTGACCACATACTCATCATTCAATCCGAAATAGTTGACATCCTTGACAGTCCTGACATTGCAGTGGCCGCGATAGCTTCGCATATGAGGTACACGTGGAGCATGGCGCTCGACCATTTCACGCCGCGCCCTGCGAATAGCATATCTCTGGGCCATAGTGTCATCGGAATCGAACTCCTCGCCATCTTCACCCGAAGAGGAATCCATCGGCCAGCCATCGAGATCTTCGTCATCGGTTGACTCCTGTGCCTGGCTGTCATCGCTACCATCCTCACCCGTGTTAACGTCGCTATCGTTCGAAGAAGCTGCATCGCCTTGGGAACTTCCAGGCCGAGGATTATTCTGCCCGGAAACAGAGCCACTAGCCCTGACGAGTTCAATGTGTTGAACTCGTTCTTCCTCCTCATTGGGATCAATATCAGCCTGGTCTCTCTCTTCATCCAAGTCACTCTCAGACTCGTCGATCATGGCGTGAAGTCCGCCGAAAGCATTGTTGACAAATCTGTAATTTACTTCACTGCCTGCCTGCATCAAGATTCCTCTGCCTACTCGCAAAATCCAGAACCTCTTCGCAGAGGCACGGTCGAGAGAGCGAATTTGTGAGACAGGATTAGAAACACGGCGCCTATCGAACCGAGCAGCTGAGTCCCCGAGATCTTCCAATGGCAACCTGACAGCATTCCCAAACGCAGTCACGGCAGCCCGTTGGGTTTGGAACAGAACGCGCGTACTGTCATGCTCGAATCTGGAGGCATCCACATTCACGATCGGAGTGTCACGCGCCAAGTCCATAATATAGGGCACCAGGATTGTTTCGATGGCATCCTCTTCGGATTCATCTGGGATTGGGAATCGGCAATGTAATCGTCGAGGGGCGTTGCGGCGTTGAAATCCCTCTAGAAGGCGTTGTCTGCCGCCCTGCAGCCAGAGAAGAATTGCTCGGAGAAATTCATAGCCAAACTGGGCTGCTGGGTCAATGGGGTCATCTTCGCCCGGCGCAGGCTTGATCATCTGGAAGTTTGATTCTTCTGGGACTTGCGTTTGATCTGCCAACGCGTGAGCAAGTGTGCCAGCAGCTTGGACAAATCTCCATGAAGATTGGCGATTGCGACGAAGTGATTGCTGGAAATCAACAGTCTCTTGCGATGGGTTCATGGGATAGCTCCATTCGCGCATGACATCGCCCATCTGCGGGAGAATCGTAGACGCAATTTCGAGGGCGGATGCAAAACATCTCGAGTAGGATTCGGGTCCCACATCCTCAGACCCTGCGGCCTCCCGAACTGTAGTTTCTGAGAACAGCGACTTCCGGAGTTTTACCAACCCTTTTGCGATCTGCATGCTCAATCGCTGGGCGTCATTCAGTATAGAATATCGAGCCCGCTCGAGCAAATGCTCAGGGTTGGTGTCTAGGACACTACCTGACAACGTGGGGAATGGAACATCCTCTGCTTCGCCATTCTCGTATTGAATCCTAAAAGTATCTGGCTCTACTGAGCGACGATGGGACTGATGTCGGCCACCACTTTCCTGCGATGAAGGTGTTGCGGGCTTCTTGCGCTTCCGGCTCCGTGAACTGCGGCGAGCCTGTCTATTCTTGCCCTTGAGAGTTGATTTATTTCCCGCCTGTGTCTCTCGAGAATCTGGGCTGCGGATTAAATCAAAACTGTAGATGTGATCCCCAGACCAGCTAACAACCATCTCATTGGGGTTTGCATCACTGATTTTACAAGCAGTGATGTGTCCATCATCATATTCCACAGGGTGCTTGCCGCCTGGTGCGAATCGTCGCACGCATCGTGTCGCCTTGCTCATCTCCTCATCATCATTGAGGCTAGCAGCGCTTGATGTAGCCCTGCTCCTTGCAACGGAGGTGTCCTGGCCAAGCATCCGTCTGTCATGCAAAAAACAGTAGAGATGTGCACCGCCCAAGGCAATATAATGTGGCTGACTTGGCGAGCAGGAAATGGTATTGAGGTCCAATTTGTAGGGCTTGTAGGAGATTAAAGGCGCTGGCACATTGGGTTCATCATGTGCCAACCTTTGTCGGTATGCCCTGAAACCCTGACCATCCCGTGACGGCGGATATGCACTAGATGGTAGTCGTAGATCCCACTGGCGAACATCACCATCCTCAGAGCAGGTGAGGAAGAGAAACGGTGACGATTCGGTAACGATGCGCTTCACGCTGTCGGCATGGCTTCGATACAGTCTGGCGTTGGTATTACCGTCACTCAGATACCGTGTGCCAGTAAAGAACTCATTAAAGCGCCGGCTCCGAGTGGAGGCCGCAAATGCGGAGGTGGCAGCATCATTTCCGCTCCTTGCTGAGTATTCGATATCGAAGACGCGAACCTGCGAGTCGCCGGCACATGTAACCAGAGTCCCATCATTCGAGTGTGGCATAAACTTGACGGAGAAGATGTTGGCTTTGTGGCCGGTGAAAACGGTGGTATTGAGCGCAAATGGAGCATTGGAAGAGTCGGGTTGGTAGGAGTAGATATTGAGGTGCCTATCATCAGAGCCTGACGCCAAAAGACGCCCTGACTTCGACCAACTGCAGGCTGTTAGCATGACGAGCATCAGAGATGGCGGAAGTGTTGGCCAGCCGATAAAACCAAGTTCCTCGTCCTAGGTCGAAGCTGTAGACATACCTGAGGGCATTGACGCATCCAGTATGTCCACCGAGCTCATTCACAATGTCAAGATCGTTGATCCATTCGTTGGATCCGTAAATTCCCCGAAGTCCAGCATACTGCAACTGTTCCCCACATTCCCGGCGCCAAAGGCGATCGTAGAGCGAGTCTTTCATGATCACTGGATTAGACGGGCGATAAAGTTGAAATTCTTCGCTAGGTACAATCGGCGATCATCTCGAAAGGTACTGAGCAAGTGGATACCGTCTCTTTGCGGGTGGCTTTTATCTGTCGAAACGGAAGCTGCCGTGGATGACGTCAAGAAGAGAACTGAGAGATAACTTTGCAAGGTTACATCACCCTGTATGAAGCAGCTCATTCCAATAGATATATGTATGGTGCAGAAAGAGACAAGTGACAATGGAGTGAGAAGAAATATAGAAAGAAAAGTATGGGGAAAATGAGCGGGTTCGCCAAACTCCAAGATCTAGACCATATATGGGAGTCCTCAGGCCAAGTCGGCATGACGTGGCTGACTCATCGATCTACCTCAGTTTAGGTACCGTGCAAGCTATGGTTGCCCCGCAAGGTACTTTGTGCGAAGTACTTTCACTCATATCCCTCACATCCACGAACATTAAATTCATTTTTATCTTCATTTCCTTTTTATTCCCACATAATACGTGCGTGTATGTACAGGTGTTTGAAAACTAGCTATGGGTATTCGCGTGTTACGGGTTGACCATAAAGATATATACACCGCAGACTAGCTTCTCCATGCCCCGACCCGGGGTGCCCTCGTTTCCCTCATAGAACCCGCCAGTTGCGTCGCAAGACGGCTGACAGAATCTCTTTCTGAACGCACCACTTCTTCTTCCAATGCTTGCATAGCACGAATCTCCTGTATCATAAGCTGTATCAATTCAGCTAGATTCCTGGCCACCCTGACAAGAGAAGACTGTTCTAGACGCTCCACTTGCCCGAATCCCAGGATGTCGAGGACTTGCAATTCACGACCACAGAGCTCCAGTCTCACATTTAAAGTATGCAATGATTCTTTCCAGCTTCGCGCCAGGGGGTCAATAAAGGCACCGGCATCAACGCACCCTGGTTCACGGCTATGGTTAATAACCTCCGCTTGGTTAAGCCATTCTTCAAAGATCTTTACAGCCTGAGAGTACTGTGCACCTCTGCTGCCAGCAATCATGTCCGAAACATCTTGGAGAACACGGGACAGAATTTGAACCTGCTCGGAAAAATCATGCGGACCGCGATGTTCATGACAATTGGAAAGCCAAAGCCCTAAGGCCTGCACGTTCAGGTGGCACTGCCGCTGCGTTTCATCTGCCAGTACCAATCGATATTGGCTAGCGACACTATCGTACTTTTTACGCAGGCGTGACTCGGAATCAGACTTCCATTCAGCATGGCTTTGCAGTGAGTTAGAATGGAAAAGACTGAGCTGAAGAAGTTCGGTTTGTAGTGCTGCGATATCCGGCCACGATGAAGGGATCAGCATATTCCCAGGCTGAGATTCAGCTCCCGGTGTAGGCGTTGGAGGTTTGGAGAATTTCTTAGGGGATGACGGCCGTTGGTAGGTCGAGAGTGTTCGTGCACGTTGGCCGATTGCTGGGGTTGTTTCAGTTTGTTTTGTATTCTGTACCAGCTGACTCTTGTGACGCGTATGGAGTCTGGCTGCTGCGGGTGGTTCCTTGCTGGCGCTGGCAGGTTGCCTCAAAGAGTAGGACCGTGTGGGGCGTGGTGGAGGTAACATCTCTGTTTTCTTGGGTGAAGGGGGCCTTCTGGTCGTAGGAGGTTGGACTGGGGATCGCCTTCCTGGCGCTTTGCGGGGCGAGGGCGGTGCAAATGATGGCGCTGAGCTTTTTGACGAAGGGACTGTAGTCTTCGCTGAAGGCATCTTCAATGCACCAGGTCGCATGATGCTTTGACGACGGCTGGGTGCCACTGTGGTCTTCATTGCTGTAGAATCCGCCTGTATTGGTTTTCTCGCCGGCGATAACTCTCGCTGTCTAGTTGGTGATGGGTCCCCGCGTGATTTCGGCTTGCTGCTAGGTGGCTGAATGCGCCCATGACCCGTTCTACGACCATTGTCTTGGGCAGGGTTACTGCGCTGTGGGAGTAGGGTTCTTCCTCGGGCAGTGAGTCCATTGTCTTTCAGAGCCACACCCTCGACCGGCGAGGGATTTGATGGCGAGCGGTTCTTGTTATTCGTCTCTCGGACAGACTCCTTGGTCGGGCTTGCCGTGGCGGGTAGTGGAATAGAGGGTTTCGTGGTAGGTCGTGCTATATTTGGAGTCTTTAGTAATTAGCATGGGTTCTGTATGTAGTTGTTGGCATGGTAATGGTGGCACAATAAAAGCATGCGACAGCTGCGGGGAGTTTGCCAGGGGATAAACAAACGGACTAACTTGTTTACGGGGATCGCGCAGCGAAGCCGAGCGTGTTGGGATGGGCATGATCGTACAAGGTCATTACATGAGAATCAGCATGGTGCACTGGGTTCATGGAAGAAATGGGTGTTTTGTTAATGGAGAGACGCGGAGATGCTACCTAGGTAGGTGATCTTCCCCCCATAGTAACGCGCTCTTTTATTTAATCTCCCTTTTTCGATATCCTCCCCATACTCCTTAGTGAAATTGTGTGAAATTAATTAAATCAATTAAAAAGAAATGACCAATATAATATATCTATATATAAAAAAAAAAATCAGAAATAAAAAAGGTCCTGCCCGGGTTCGAACCGGGGTTTCTGGTACTTCAATCATTTCAAAAACCAGAGTGATGACCACTACACTACAGAACCAGTGCATATCAGTTCCCATCGCTAAATTAGATACATATCCTAATAATGTTTGAACTACTTCAGGTTTATCATAAATTGTTTGAGAACGAAGAATATCCATGAAAATACTGTTTAGATTTGTTGAAAATCAAAAGTGAATAATTCCCATATCTTCCCGTCGAGCAAGAATGCCTGTTGAAGGCCGTCTCAGTCGACCCTCAGTCGACCGTCACTTTCCCGTCACTTTCCCGTTACTTGCCCCCACCTCGCCCTCATATTTACACCCATTTCTGGGCCATTATACATGCCAGATGGTCAGGTAGGCATGACCATCGTGCTTGTATGCAGCGATGACCCGAGAGTCGTCCAGGATCCCGACCTGGAAGATTTCTGATGCGACGTCCAGGAGGCAGAAAAGATGCATTGCCCCCCGGTCCAGCAGGTACAAGACGCCGGATTTCTTTCCCACCAGCACGAACTTCCCTGAGGTGGCCATAGCAACGACCCCGTCAGTGTCTTGGCGGTTGAGCAGCAGCTTTTCCCCCCGGGTCACATCCCATTCCACGACGGAGCCACCATTCCCTGCTGCAATTAAATAATTTCCCACCAGGTGAAGGTGGTTCAGCAATTCGCTGCCAATGCGCTTGAAGTTGCATCGACTATTATTATTGTTAGTTTCCGATCTTGAAATGACGAGATTCCCGAATTCAACATACCCGGCCGCAAATTCTTCGCTGTTCTTCAGCCAAATGTGGATCTCTGATTCTGTGTAGTGGATATCATCCGCGCCAGCAGTGACAATTGCTTGCTCGTTCATGCATACAAACCGAACTGCCTTCGCGTGGCCTCCGAGCACATGGTTGCATTCGCCGGTTTCGAGGTCCCAGACGCGAGCCTCCCGATCCGAACCACCAGAGACAAGGTACTTGCCGTGCAACTTGAGGCACATCACAGTACCTGTGTGCCCTTTAAGGGTCAGTGAGGCATCGGAGTTGGTGCGATTGATGAGATCCCAGACACAAATGTTGCCGTCGAAGCTACCGGCAACAATGAGGTTTTTCTCTGTCACAATACAAGATACTGTGTCACGAATACCGCGGAGCGAATATTGGGTATAGCTAATAGAAGTCAGTACTAATTGGCACAGCAGAAGCAAATATTGAACACTCACCCTCTGCGGAGATCCCAAACCGCCACATAGCCAGAATGGTGTCCAGTGGCCAGAGCTTCGTGATTCTCCATTGAGGCCATGGCGTAGAAACCGACGTTGTTCCAAGCAAGAAGGTTCATTCTCAGGACCCTGTGTGAACCACTCGGCTCATGGTATGCAGTCAACTCCGTGGTCTCTTCTCCCAGCAAATCCGTCGAGTCTCTGCGGTAAAGCAGGTACAATCCGCAACCCAGCCATCCCATGATGGTAACACCCTTTCTGATCATTTTCGTTTCATGAGCGACTGTCTGGAGCTGACCTGGAGCAGCCAGGAACCACTGGGGTAGGTACGTCCCAGAGGACCATTCCCAGCCAGTTTCATGCAGTTTGATGGCCGCCAGCCTGGTATATAGTCCTGCGGCGAGCGCGAAGGACCAGCCGTTACTAACATAACGCAGCTGGTGTTAGTATAGATCAAAGCATGGAACAATGCCGTCTGTGTCAGTATCTGCCTGACTAGACTCCATGTCCACAGAACGCATTCGGGGTATACTTACACGGTATTGGATGGAACAGAACCCGATTTGGTCGTGTCAGACTTCGAGCTCGACTTTGTGACATTTACGGCATCCCGGGGAGTGGAGGCCACGCTTCCGGCTTCAGCGCCCGAGTTCGACTTGTTATCTTCGGTGCTATCCGGGGGGATAGAAGCCACACCCTCGGCTGCAGGCTTTGGAGTCGCCTGGGTATCTTCAACTATATCCGGGGGCATGGCAGCCACACTTGTAGCGTCAGTCTCTGGGATTGACTGGATATATTCAACGATATCCACGGGGATGAAAGGCACACTTCCGACTGAAAGCCTTGGTCTCCGCTTGAAACGAGGTCCTAGATCAGCGTGTGCGAACCAGTGGATCAAGTCACGACTGTTAAAACCCATGGCGCCATTGTCCATGTCCAGTTTAGAGGACTCCTTGCTGGTGCTGCTGGAACCCGTGGTATACTGGTCTCCAGTCATGCCGACGACGCGTTCGTTGCGAACATGAGCGTGACTGTCGTTGTCCGACTCCGTCTCAATTGGATTAGTGGAAGTGCTATCGACTGAATCGTCAATCGAGCTCTCAGTCGAGCTCTCGTCAGTTGCAAAGACGTCAGTCCCATTGTCCGAATGTTGTTTGATCGAGTCGGCAGTATTAGACGAAAGGCACTTGGGAGGCTCGTATCGGACCTCGGTGTCAAACCGGACACGGCGAGTCACTTTGATATCCGAGTGAGGGTCGACCAAATCGACGTTCGCCGCGGAATCAATTACTCCAGTGTCCAACTTGATATCATTGAATCCAATGTCTACCAGCAGTGCATTGGTATCGGCGTCCGAAGTCAAGTTGATGGGGTTAGGGTTTGCTGGACCCGCGATCTCGCGGTCCGGCGTCATAGCGTTCGGATGGATGTTTCGCGAACCGCGCTCCGCCATTCTGCTGTATTTTATTAATAGTGAAAATTGCTTTTGGGATATAATACTTACTCAAGGGAGCTTTCGAAATATCAAAATTAATTAGATGTGGGTGGTGGCGGTGGTGAGAGGGCGTTGAAGGTGAGGTTCGGATGATGGACTCGATCTCGATTGAAATGGCGCGAGTCAAGCCCACCGGCCGAATATTTGGCGTTGAGCTTGGTGAAGCAAACGATAGTTCCATATTGATGTCTAGATGTTTGCTTAAATGTAAATGATACCAGTGAACTCGATACTCAATATTCTTGTTGATCAGAAGATCTACTCATTGAACATGCTGTATCAACTTCAAGTATATGATGTACTATAGCGAGCTGCTCTAGGCAAATTTCACGGGTTTAGTGACATAGTGGTCCTTTGGCCTATGTATGTAGGTAGGTAGGAACATCATGATGTGAAGGGTTGAAACTAGGAACAGTCGTATTTCAATTTCAAGTCCCTGGGCACCGTTTACAAGTCTATTGGATAACTGCTCTCTTCCGCATTTCACCAGGGGCTAGTAATTCGTTCTGATAAAGGCTTAGTCCAACGACCTAATTCTATGGAACCATCCTAATGCCGGGCTGGGGCAGGTCAAGGCCCCAGCTGGTGATGATGTTGGCGAATGGGTTACTCACATGGGATGAGCCTGTCCATAGGAGATATGTGGATGAGCAACGGGGTTTGTATGCATCTGAAGTCAAGGGGACATTGTATTTGCTCTGTCGTGCTATAACGTCAATGTACCACTCGTTTTACGCATTCTGGCCCTCAGATATACTGCCCATCTTTCTCATTCCATCAAGATTGACATGTCCTCTTTGGTATTTTAGGTCGCCTAAGTAGCAAAGCCCTCTAGGTGACTGGCCAAGGCGTTGATAAGATAGATCTTCCCACTACCTTTTATATCGAGTCAACAGGGTGTGGTATCGAAAAAGTCAACAGGGTAATGTTATCAAAGGCAGAGGCCGGATACAGTTCTTGTCTACTATGGATTAGGTCTAGGCTCCAGTACTATCTACTATCGAGCTGAGGTGGAATTCCTGGTTCAAGGACCAATTGCTGTCTCGAGCTGGCTTCATTGAGCTGGGGCTTAGGCTAGAAAGACACAATACATCCTCATTTACTTGCTGGCTTTCATTGCAGATGGACAATTTTCTCAAAGGCCGTTTAGAAGCGGCAACATACTGGCTGGAATACCCAAAAAAGACCAAAGAGATGGACAGCCCTAACAATCCAATATGTGGGATCCCGTAACACTAAGGCGATCTGAATTCCCGTTGTAGATGGTGGTTCACTTGCACTAAATTTCATCTCAGCCATCTGCTAATATGTTTGACCATATAAGTGGGAAAGTGAGGAGCGATGGACTTACCACATTTCCACTGCAGCTCCCTTGTCCCGGGCAGCACAGGAATGTGCCGCCGTTGCAGTATTGTCCCCTTTGGGAGCATCCAGCTCTCGCTTCCAGATTTGGACCGGCTTCAGCCATTGCGAAGGCAGCTAGTGCAAACAGGACAACAAACAGCTTCATGTTGAGAAATTGATTTGGAGAAATTGTTCAAAATTGTTTGTGAGGTCCGAAGAGTTAATGTAGAAGGGATACACTGCTGAGCAATTGAGTTTGTCCTGTGTGGGCGTCGAGGTTTATATACCTAGGTCGAGCTGATTCTATCTTGAGTCTTCCCCCAATAGGAGCAATAGATTGCAGATCCGCAGGACTGGACGCCTAATATGCCAACACTATGGAGTATGCATTGCTAGCTCGCAATTCGAGGTTACATTGCAGGACTTGAATCAGCTGACGCTGTAATGCCTTCAAACTGAAAAACAAACAGCTCATAGAACGTGCAGGTCTTTACTCAAACAGCAGACTCTCCGTGCAGATCAATCTTGGCATTTTTGAAATACGAGTGAACATTCATCAGGATTCTCCCTGCATGATAGGGTTATGCACATAAGCCTGCACGAGTCGTGGGGCGGAGCCTCCTAGTACCAAAAGGGGATAAATGGAGCGTTGATATCATATAGTATACAATCGCAATCTACTATAAAGCCAGGCACTTCACCTCCAGTCTAGCTCGATAATCATCACTTGCTCAAATTCTCAAAGTCCATTCCCCAATACCAATCTCAGACCACCAACACCTCCAAGATGCGTTTCTCTATTTTGGCCCTTGCAACTATCGTTGGCCTGGCATTTTCCTCGCCCATTGAAGCCAACAAGGACGGAGAGAGTTCCGTGCAGACCAACAACTGCTACACCCTCTGCAAGATTGATGGTGGAGTGAGTTCATTTCGCATTCGTTCCTTTGATTTTTGACTAATATTATTTAATCATAATAGAGTAGCCAGCACTGTCTTGAGAAATGCAAGAATAGCTAGGTGCAGCACACTATCACAGAGAAAGAGGTCATACAACGTTGACAGCCAAAACGGCCCCCACGGGTCTCAGTCTGGTTTTGTATTGACCAATTGAGCTTTCTCTATGCGCATATATGGGGGCAGAAGACTGTGATTGGTTATGCCGTCTTGTGTTTGTTGGTTATTTGACCTGCATTAACTCGTTTGTTGTACTTTGTTGTACCTAGCGGTCAAGTCATGGGTGTCACTGCCCATCAAGGTAGTCTAGTCTCATCTTTCCTTACTAMCTAACTTCACATTGATAATTACCTAAACAATTAAGAGGCCATTAACTAGGCTAAGCTGTACTCTATGGCCAGTACGTAAGGAAAATCCGGAGTCGCATGCATTTGTGGGGGGCCGGATAGAAGCGGGAGATCGACAACGTCTGGACTGCGTTGAGCGCCCTGAAATATGTACAATGTTGGAGGGAAACGACACCTCATACCACCCAAAACTGAGTCCTTGGCATATGCACGCTTACTTGCCTTAGTACTTTGTATCCGTCCATGGGTAAAATAGTGACCCTAACATAGTTTGATAAGGATTGCCCAGGATATCCAGGTCGTCAACGAATTACCTTATTACCTTATGCTTTTAGTCTAGGTATGCGCACTTAATGCTATCTAGATGAAGTAATTCGATAGCAAATAACATGGATATTTGATCTTCTGACCTGAACTCGTAGACATTTTGGCCCCTTTCTAGCTAGGTAATACCTTGTTAGGCCACCCGTTTCAGCCACTAAGTGGCCTTAGAAATGCTTTGGCTAAAGTCCAAAATCTTGCATTAACTACGGAGCAGAGATACAGGGCCGCTCGAAATCAGCTTCATTCTAAAACACACTAGACCCCCTATGATTTAGTCTGTTTTGAGATCTTGAAATGTTTTGTCACCATAGATTACGCGGATGGCGGATGGCGGGGCTGTAACTTTCCTGAAACATAGATACAATCGTTACGCTACGGTTAACTGTGAGGTTCACTTCGGTCAGAGATTTAGTATTCCGTGGCAGCTTTACATATGATAGCGCTTAAGTTCACATGTTTAACTCATGAGTAGTGTAAACGAAAATATACATCGTCTCTCAAGGCAAATACGGGGTATAAGATCAAGGCAGGTAATTTCTTCTGTCTCTAATCAGATCACCTGCCGCAGTCTACTTCTCAGTCATGTGACTTATTGAGGCTTGACAGAAATCAGGTGTATGGCGAACGTATTGGTAAATTCACGATGGTAAAATTCTCTAACTAAAAACAACAATGGTCCGTTTTTGACAGTCTGGTCGGACACATAATTAGTAAGCAATTTGCATAGACTAAAATCACATGATTCAATGGTATTGGACTCGGTAATCCATGTAAACGGTCTGTTTTCTGACAAGGCTTTACCGAATTAGGAAGTTTGGACGCCACGATGGGAGCCTAGGGCTAAGCGAAACATGTCCCCTTTCGACTCATCAATTTGGGAATTCTGCCTGTGACTACGCCTAGATGTCACGCCTTCTCAATCTTCCCAGCGAACTGCTCGCTCGCACATTTTTTAATGTGGATCGTTCATCATTAAAGTCGCTGCGCCAATCCTGCCGTTTCACATCACAGCTGGCCACCGATCAGCTCCTCAGGACCGTGCACCTGCAGCCCAGCGAGACAAGCCAAAATGGGTTACAAGAAATTTTGAACAATCCCAGTCTACGTCGGATTCCGCGAAAGATCTACATAGACACCGTGGACGAGAGTCTTGTACGATTATCTTTATCCAGCTCCAAGCAACAACTAATGCGCACAGGACTATGATGATGAAGGAGAAGAAGAGCAAAAATGGCCCCAAGGCTGGGACAATCTTGTTCCGCAAATGAAAGAATTGCCTCGGCTGAACGCCGCCGTTCTGTGCTTCGATAAGGGGTTTACTTCAGACAGCAGGGATCAGGATTACCTCCATTATACGGACTTCCCCCAGACGCCTCAATTTCGATTCCACGCAATGCATAAGCTCTTCTCTCTTCTCGAATCCTTACGGCACCCAATCCAAGATCTTGGTATTCGCAACCTACAAGCCGATAACCCCAAAGATCCGAAGACACTTGCGAAAATGGGAAAGGTCCTGTCGGGCCTACTGTCCCTTCGCCTAAGCATTACCAGCGAGACAAATGACGCCGCTCCTGAGCATGATCTCGAGGTATAACCCACCCCATCCTCCATCGAGATGCTTTTTCTAAACATATCAGTATCCGGAAATCCGCAAGTTTTTCAAGGAGTTGCCTAGCACATGGCTGAGTCCCGCTGCGCCTTCTCTCCAACATCTCTCGCTCTGCTCGTGTGAATACTCGGGCTTTTACCCTCACCTGGATCTGTCCAATCTGTTCTTTCCACGCCTGAAGACGCTATCACTAGGAAACTTCTGTTTCTTCCATGATGACCAAATCGACTGGATTCTGAAGCATGGCGACACCCTCGAGGAAATCTACTTCGATGACTGCGCCGTCCTCTACGACTTTTGTATGATGAAAGAGAATGTAGACGCCTGTGCTCTACCTAGGGATGCCTTGCTGCGCCGCGAGGGCAGTGAGTCTTTGTATGGTTCGTTCGAGAAGCGATGGCACCATATTTTCGATCTATTTGCAGAGAAACTACCAAAACTGCGACACTTTCGAATCGGCAGTAGTAATTGGTACCCGGATATTCCATTTGAGCAGGAGAGGGATATCAAGGTCGGGCTGTATTACAATCGGTACATGTGCTGCTATGATGGATATGGCCCTTCGCCTTATATGGAAGGTGAGGATCCCAAAGAACTCACAGACCCTAAGGATGCGTGGAGACCGTCACCAGAATGTGACGATGAGGATCGCGCGGCACTGCGGAAACTATTGGCAAAGCTTGGGCAATCGGTCCAGGAAAGTTATTCGAATAGACACTGTGGTGGTCGTATAGTGGATCTTGTTCAGAGGAGACACTGATCCGTAAAGTGATACAGTATCCATGGATTGCAATCACTTGGGTAAAAGAGTCTCCACCTAGGCAGGGCTTCCAAGGTTGGAAATTATGCAGACGGTTTATAAGTCGGCTGGGGATTAGTGGCATTTGCTAAGTGATTGCTCAACATTTAAAATGATGTTACATATGAGAAAGCAGGAATATATACCTCCAGGGCTATCTACGCAATATACTTCATCCTTCAAATGCTGGTGAATCGACACCTAGGACTAGACGTAGACCACCTGGTTATCCTCTGACACCATGATTGATTGATCCAGATATTGTAAGGTTCCATTTCTAATGGGCAATTCATGACTTAGACTGGATCCACCCCGGGGTCGCAGGAAATTTAGCTTGCGTAGGGCTGTCAATAAAGAGGTTCTTGATCAGAATCCACATTTTAAAGCTTCTTCAACATCTCTGGCTTTGCAAATGGAGGACTCCTATGGAGCTGTGGAGGATGAGATGTAGAGAGGAAGCGAATTCGAATTCTGGCCAAATAACCACTGACAAAGGGGATTTCCCTTTTGTTTGCTTTGTTTGCAGGATCAACGTTCTAGAGGCCGTTGAGACCATACAAGCTCATTACGGATGCTATTTTACGTTGTCATTTACACACGTACTGGAATACTGCCAAGAATGGGGTTCGGGGGTAAATTAACCGTAATAGGTATAGTGACATTTCAAAAGAGGACTCGAGAAAGAATCTGTGTAGCTGGTGAACCTGATTTCGATCCATGCTGTATCCGGCTCATATGCAAGTCTTTTACTTAGCTTCCTGCGCATCAAATATTGCATATTGGCCAGTACAGTGAGCTACCATTATCATCACTTGGGGCTATATAATATCGTCTTGATGTTTCCATCTAGCTTAGCTATCGTACGGGCACGGTCGAACCAGACTGAATAGAGACACATTCCATCTAGTGCTCAAACACTGTAGGATCAGTACTCTTAGGGCCAAGGTCTCTATGCTTAAGTTTGAGGTAGGACGGAGATCGGAAAAGGCTTTGGCAAACAACGGATTCTCGGGTACCGTGGTTGGACTCTGAGCATACATCCATGGATATGTGATGTAAGGGGCTTCCAAGGTTCCAAGGTTAGTGTAAAGGATCGACGTCTCTACCAATCAGACCTCCTTCTGATAGCCCTACCATCATCACTTCCTAAGGCCGGATTTGAATAACCTGCATACTTAGGTAAATCCCGCATCAATCCATGACAATCGTTGAACCCCAGGCAACGAGAAAGGAATCCCAAGCCTACGCTATGATTCGATACTACCCCTCAGCTGAATAGCCCACGATTCAGGGATTGGGATATCCAACGCTGATCATATGTTCCAGTCTCCTGTATAGTTGCCTTCCTAATAGTTATGTCAGGTTCAGAGATGGCACCGATGTGATATATACCCCTCATTTGGATTGAGCAGAAAGATGATATAAATATAACCTTCTGTTTCGCTGCGAGAATCTATCTTGATCCCAACTCAATCTAGTCTAATTGTACCGAAGACTCCATCAAGATGAAGTTTATCTCCATCCCAATCACTCTTGTCCTCTCTCTCGCTATGCTTACGGCCGCTGCGCCTGCTGAGCTAGACAAAAGGGCATGTACCGTGAAGCAATGCGCCGCCAAAGATCCGCAAAAGTGCTGTCCCGATAAATATGGATTCTGCAATACCGATACCGGTGAATGCCACTGTGGAAAGGATTGTTTCTAGTCCTAAGCGAAGGTACGTTCCTGAGCTATATCGGTGTCAAAGGAGGCAAAATTAATCAGATATTCTATAGAATTACCATGGTTTAAATTATGCCGAGGTCGTGACTGCAAACCGGGCAGATAGATACAGACTGTCGCTATGGAATGGCTAGTCATATCTAGACATTACGGTTTTATGGAGATTGGAATTTATGTGGTTGGATCGGTTATTGCAGTTTTCGAGATTGAATCAACATCATGGGTCTACGTATATCATAAGTTTGGGTTCGACTTGCCTAAAAATGTAGTAGACTACGTACGTAATAGAGACCTGGATACAAAAAGATCATGAACTTAGCTATCTGCTCCTAGAGGGGAGAGAGGAGAAAGGGTGTGAGTGGATTGAATAGTATAAATGTCGCTGCCGGCTTTGACATATCTCTCGCCCTGGGATGTCAACAATGTCCCGGATAGCTGTCAAGTTTACGTGTGTAGTTTCCAGACTTGTTCAGAGAGACTATTCACACCACCCCTACTGGAAAGACCTGAAAGGACATAGGAGGAAAGACATTAGTGACACACAATAGGACCTTCCAAGTTTGCGAAATATTCTCAAAAGGGTCGTTACTTTGTACGGATGGACAGTTATGATGGAACAAGATATGAATTCTATACTAACTTTGTTTTACCGGTCCTGGTAATAAAGCAGAACATCACTTTTCATCACAGCCAGTGGATTCAATGTCACACAAGGCAGACTGAGGGTTGCAAACTCGGAAAGGATGTCATCCCCTATCCATGAATCTCAAGTCCATCTAGGAAGCCTTGCACCTCAAAGGCTTCCACGACGAGGGAAGGAAACACCATCCACTGCCGGGTGATCTGTGAACCAGGACACCTTATCACCAGCACCCTGGTTGACCAGAGCCGAAGGAAGACTGGAGCCCTCCTCAAGATCGAAGATCTGCTTAAGGATCTCCTTCTTGCCACCACCCGTCGCGACAAAGGCAATGCTGATAGCGTGGGTAACAACAGGCAGGGTAAGAGTGATGCGCTTAGGCGGGGGCTTGGGGGAGTTTGTCTCAGCAGCAACCCAAGCGTCCTTCTCGCGGAGCAAAGCGTGGCCAGGGAAGAGCGAGCAGGTGTGACCATCGGGGCCGCAGCCCAGGAGGATGAGATCGAAGGCGGGCAACTTGACACTGTCCTTGGCGGCAAACTCGCGCATCAGATCCTCCTGGTAGAGGTCTGCCAGTTCCTGAGGGTCGTCATCGCCAATGTGCTTCTCGTCGATGGCGTGGATGATAGGGGTGCCGAGCTCGGTGGGGATCTTGGAGACGAGCTCGTCGTTCAACAGGCGGTAGTTGCTGTCCTCGTCGTTGAGTGGTACTGCGCGCTCGTCGGCGAAGAAGATGTGCCACTTGGAGAATTGGGGGGTATCTTCCGGGGAGCCATTGCTGGTGGCGAGGAGGGCTTTTGCCAGAACGGTGGGCAGGGAGCCACCGGAGACGGCGAGGCGGAAGGTACCGTGCCGGGAGAGAGCGGAGTTCTGGCAGCGGAGGACGTAGCTTCGCAATTGCACAGCTAGCTCATCGGAGTTGGGAAAGCTGTGAAGATTGGGGTGTCCGGTGGCCATGGTGATGTGTGGGTTGGTACAAGAATGAGGGGCAGGAGATATTTTTGGCGGGGCAAGGGCCGAGATTCTAAACGCTTTTTGGCTTTGGCCTGGGCTCAGAGATGGATAATTCAACAAGTCTGCAACGTACTAAGTTACCTAGGAGATTACCTAGGAGAGAGAGAAGAGAAGAAGTGCCGGATTGAAAGAATATGACGTCGCTGGCGAATACTATAGTGTCCGCGGTTCTATTCGTGGAAATCCATGGATTTCAAGTGGGATGTCTCGATTTGTCCAATGAGTTCATCCGGATATCCGCTTCCCTTCCAAGGTTTGGCCACACCTTATTCGACTTACTCTCTGACTTCAATCTCAATCGATCTAAACTGGGCTAGCTGCATGCCTAGGTGATTTCTAAACTTGGAATGTAAGCGTGCCGTCCTGGGCAACATTCAGGAGATAAGAAAATGGCCACATGATCGTCGTTTCGGATTAATTTAATCCAAACAGGACAAACATATGAATATGTACGTATGTTGTAGATTTCAAGATATCAGCCTATTTAAAAAAAAAACGCGAAAAACGGAAAGTAGGGAAAGTACATTCTATATGTCTAAATATTGGGGTGCGGTTGGCGCGAAGCCCAAGACGCACACCTACGTAAATGTACATAATAGCGTCTCCCACAACATTCCCTTTCTGATTTAGTTCTGTTTTGGATCGAGTGGGGGATGATTCATTTTGTCTATACACATAGTACCTTTCACTGCCGACACCCGTATTCTAGTATTCCGAAGGTAATCAAGGATATACTTGAAAATGCCGAAGGTATAGAAAAAAAAAAAAGAAAGAAAGAAAGAAAGAGAATGTTTTTATCGTCATGTCCGATGGTTTTAGGTTTAGGTAGCAGAGTTATGCGAATGAGCGCCTAAAAGCAGCCCATACGTAGTCCTACATATATGATCGGCAAAAAATGGGGGGAATACGGAGACGCCGTAGGATAGGGAGAATCAGGGAAAGAAAATAAGAAACAATTTAAAAAGCTGGATATTTCCCTGTTTCATATCTCTATCCCTTTCCCAAGTCAAATCATCATCACTCAAAAAAAAAAAAAAAAACTGGGGTAACAGAGATCACGGGGCTCATCACGGGGCTCAGCCGCTCAGCCGCTCAGCCGGGTCAACTCAAAAACATGCGATACCCCCTCGGCTCCCCTTCAGATCCTCACTCACGCTCAAATTCTCCAAAAATGAGCTCTCCGGTGCAAATTACTCCTCAACCTCAGACGGGCGGCGTCGCTCGTCCATCTGAGGCCACTTCTCCACAAACTCTCGACATCGTCCGATGTTCCCGGTGCCAACAATCTCTCAGCCTAGGCCAATCAGGCTGCAGCGTCGTTCAATTCGGCATGAACTCCTACTACTGCAGTCGATGCGCAAACAAAGTCGGCTTCGGAGGATGAAACGAACAATATCCAAACCACAATAAATCTGAAACCAAAGCCAAAACCAACAACACCAAACCAAATAAACCGGAGGATCTGGGAAGTCTAGTGGTTGACCGGATCAACAAAAACCGACTTTCAAACAAAAAATCGTTCCCCCCCCCCCCGGTCGCGAGGGCAGATGCGACTTCCTTTCCGAATGGCACACCATTCTATCCCGTCTCTTCGATACTTTCCTTCGTTTTCGACTTCGCCTCGGATCCCGGTTTGAGAGTTCCTGTGAGATTCTGTGGGCCGTGCTGGCACAGCCTACTCTTCATTGATCGCGATTTAAGAATACCGATGAAGTTTATGGAGGATTACACTGGCTTCGGTCAACTGGACGTTCTTGCCTGAGACACTGAGGATGGCAGTCTGGGGATGGTTCTTTCCATAACCACGGGGTTCGGACCGTGCGCTTAGGGGATCATTGTATTTGACACTTTCCACTCGGTCGGCATTGATCGTACACATGTTGCATGTTGGATTCTTGTGCCGTTTGCCAGGCATATTGGTTCTCATGCAAGTTCAACAACATTCATAAGCGGCAATGCTGTTTACATTTTCCTTTTCTATGCATCTTGTATTATTTATTGCACTGCAGGAGCTGTTCTTATGGTCTCTTCAGCGATCGCCCACTGGGTTTATCTCATCTGTTTCAAGCCTGTCTGATATCACATTTCCATACATCAAATTTAGAATACTTGACCTCATTGCTTTGAAATATAACGTATAAATATGATAAGTTGTCTACAAATAAAGTTGCCACCCATTTCCAGGCGAATCATGTCTGCTATCGCAATGAACCTGATCACCTGCATTTGTCACCCGGGGAATTCCAGTCCCCGCCCGTGAGAGAATAATTTATGATTAACATGAGAAACACGATTCAGAGCATATTGCCACAATTCGCCAGTAAAAGAGGCTGTAGATGTCCATATTGGCCATGTGATTTCCCCTGGAGCCCAGGGCTTTGGTCGCGTACCGTCATTGCACAGCTTCGTCCCACACCGTGTAAATCGTACATACTTGGAATGTAAGTGTCTGCCTTTGGGAGGTTCAATTGTCTTGATATTGTTTTTGACAGTCACACATGCCCTGTAGCATGTTTATTGTAGTTATTAACTCCCTCGGACCTGGCCCTGAAAAGGAAGGGAACACAGATGAAGATCTATTTGAAGATCTGTGAGACACTTTTGCATATCCCAACAGGTACATGTAGACCTGTACGATATAGGATGTTAAGTACACGAGTATTCCACATACCTGACTTGCTGGGACCTGCAGTGTGACTATCAAGGGAGGTATACGGAGTACTCCGTATACAAGAATTTAGGACAATGAATTTGACCCTTAATAGTCTTAACTTTTCATACTTATCTGCAGGTACTTGAGCAAAAATACGCATAGAAATCAATAGTCGATGTAATTGATTCCAAGTAAAAAAAATCAATAACTGCAAGATATGACTGCTCATGATCCGACCCGCTCTGATCGAAGATCTCTATAATTTCTTTTTCCTTTCGTTTATTTCATTTCCGTCCATTCTTTCCATTTTTTTTTTTTTTTCTTTTCCATTTTTGCCTTTTTCCTTTTATTTATTTCTCCAGTTCCGATCTGACAATAAGATACAGAAATCAATGTGATGAATACAGGTCCAATCTGCATGTCCCCTCTGCATGTTCGATCCGGATCTAGCGGTGTAACACTCCATTCTCCGTATAAGTCGAGTAAGTGCATCTTTCGAGCTTTGCCTCTGTGCACGGATATGCCCGGTACTTGATGGGGACTATTATTTAAATATTAATAGCAAAGGAGGGGGAAGAGCACATCGTACATGTTAGAAGTGGCCACTGATACAATGCCCTTAAGTGGAACTATACCCGGGAGGTGGGACGGTAGAACCACTCTATTGCATTCTAATATTTTGGCAGAGCTGAGCTCATGGTGAAAATGACAGATCTCAGCCAGAAGGAGAAAGGGGTCTGATTGTTCTCTGATATTACTGGCTATTGCTGCTCGACTGATGTCGCTATTCGTTCAAATTATGCAGTTATTCTGGGTCCCTGTGATTTTTACTTGCAAGCCATAAGACTATAGATTATTACTAGTAAGTAATTAATTGACTATATCATATATCATCATAACTATTCCTGTGAAACCCTTGACACTTCTTCTTTCTTGTTGGACTTTATAATCTGCTCGATCTTCAGCTCGTGGAGGGGTTTATCTATTTTCTTCGCAGTTTGTCGGTCAGGCCAATCTATTGACTTGCATTTATCCCACAGGAAAAGAAAGAAAAAGAAAAAAAAAAAAGAAAGGTAGGGTTGTGCGGTTTCCCAAGTATTGCACCTCGATTGTACCTTGATACTTTGGTGATATCGTTCCTGTAGTCGTCCCAGCCCAAACAGTGTGGGAATTCGAGCGTATCACCATATTTATATACTCCGAGCTAACAGACCTCTGACAGAGTACAATTGTTCAAGTTCTGGTCTCAGCCAAACACCTGGTCGGACAAGTCGAGCCCCGACTATTTCGCAACGACGGACCGGGATAATTGCAAGCATCGAAATCTATCCTTTAAATCCATACGAGCTAGTGCGCTTTCGAAACTGAAATACCGGGGTATTTTGTCTTGGTATATCTGCAGCCATGCCTCTTCTCGGTCGTGATAAAGCTCGTCCCAGATCTCGCAGGTCGGATGATGAGTTCGTCGTATTCCTTCAGGGCGTGAGTTCGATATGGAGTATGCCCAATGGATTCAAGGACTAACCAGAATTTCAGATCCCACCTCATTGCCGCTGGCAAGAACTCAAGGATCTCGTTCGTCAAACTGCACTGCATATTCGTCAAGCAGTAGTATACGATGATAGCCATGGATTCCCCACCGGACTCGGCCAAATCATCGTCAAAAATGAAGACGAGGCCTGGAGAACGTACCGTATGTATTTATATCCCCCAAATCCTCAATGCTCCGCCCTAATACCGCCACAGATCGACTTTCAACCTGCGGATGGGACGGCCAGAGCCTGGTCGTCACACTCGCGCGGACCAGTACGCCCACCAAGCCCATTGCCGGGCCTACCAGAAGTCCAGCAATAATGCCAGGCTATATATCCGGCCACTCCACGCCTCCATTAGTCCATGGAAACACGACAATGCCACCATCACCCGTCTCACCAGAGTGAGTTTACCACATTCTCAAGTATAAAACAACGAAACCAGCTAATCCCCTCAGATCATCCCATCCCACCACCCCACCATATCCGTATTCAGAGTACGGCGTCATGATGGTACCAATACCAATGCCACAAGGCTTCATGCCTATGATGCCAGATCCACACGCACCACCGATGCAGTGTTTCCCCCCATCACCAGTGATGAACGCAATGTACGAGCCGTGGAACATGATGCCAGGCTATCCGATGTCCCCCCCACACATGCACCACAGCGATAATCCCCCACAGCCCTACCAGCACTACCACCACCGTGGATCTTCTGTCAAAGGCACGAATCCCAGTTCTCCGTCTTTCTATCCAGACCGACGAGCTATCACCATCGAGAACTTGAATGCGGGTACTACGTGCGCCGACCTAAAAACCCTTCTGCAGACAGCAGGCACTGTCCAGAAATGCAGCATAGTGAGTACAGACTCGGCTGATGGCAATGGCCGGCTGCGCGGCTTGATCACCATGCAGACAGCAGACGAGGCCCAGTGTGCTGTGACCATGTTCAACAATCTGAGTTTCATGGGGTCGCGAATTAGGGTCAAGGTTGATCGTGGCTCGCATCTCACGCGGGCTGTAAGCGTTGATGGGGTGTTGGGTGCTTGTGCTGGTTCAGACAGCGCAGACTCGGTGCCGGGAAATGGGGATACGTCTCAGTCGTGGGCTGATGAGATGACTGCGGAGGCTCATTCAGTTGATATTTCGAAGCCGTTGGTGATAGATGGGTCAGGGTTGAATAGGTCGGTTGAGGTTTTCTCGACATCTGCGCCTACGTGATAGAGTGGCTATGTAATATTCGTGGGAATAAGGTAGATATTCAATATACACATGTTCTGCTCGTGCTTTGCTTTTTTATTGGCTTTTGTATTCCTGATCGTGTTCGATGTAAATTATTCTGCGCTTCCTAGGCGTCCCGGTTGCTCTGCTTCGGTGTAATGCCTACATACTCTTGAACTACATAGACAGCTCTATGAGTGTCTGGTCTCAGGCCTGCGCTTGCTTCACTTGTTCCTAACGATGTATTTTTGTCTCAAATAAATCCCCATAGATATCTCTATTCATTCTTCCCTTCTCAAAGACCGCACTAGATACAAATCCGTATAGGCATTCCTATGAGGGAATAACCTTTTCCCAGACGAGAGGTGTCCCAACACCCTCCCATCCTCACAATCCAAAGTCCAAGTCCCCGATTGCTCCTTACCCTTTACAGCCATCAACAAGGAGCCAACCAAGACACCAACCATTCTCGGCCCGAAAGTCGGCTTGGCAGGACATTCAAAGGGAGGACATCCAAAAGGCATGAAAGCCTCCACCTGTGTCGGCGTAAGAGCAGACCAGCGATTCGGGTTAAATCGCTCTGCATCAGAACCCCAGATATCAGACCTCATATGACACCCCTCAATATCAGCGGATATTATTCCATGAAATGTGCCCGTACCCTGGTCCCATTGGTACGCTCGATGGACGTGTCTCGTAGGCACGTACAGTCGGAGTGATTCACGGACTATGTAATTAGCACTAGGTGGGCTCTGGACACCTCGTGTATCGCCTATGCTTGGATCATTGCTGTCTTCAGGTCTGGGACTAGACGGGGACCCGGAGCCTGCGTCGAATTGCTTTTTGGTGGGATTGTCGGCAAAAGCAATCATTGTCTCCCGCCATGCGGGCACTTCTTTTCCAGTGCCGAATCTGATCTCTAGAAAGGATCGTAAGACGACACGCCACATCGTTTCGAAGGAAGGGAGGATGAGATTCAGTGGGTTATCCTCTGGGTGGTTGTGTGTCCCGAAGATATTGACCAGAGATGTTTGGAGCTGTATGTCGTCTTCGAATCTGGGAATGTCGTTCTCGGTGGTTTTTAGCTTGGAGGAGATCCAGATTCGATTTATGGACTGTGCTAGGCCCAGTAGATTCTCATCACATGTGTGGTCCTGGGTCTTTTTGTGAAACATTAGCCATAGAACAACTTTCAATGAAAGCATTTGTGCTAGACTGGCGACGTTGACCCGATTGCGGTGGAGCTTCTGCTTTCTTTGATGACTGCTGCTGCTGCTATGATCCAACCCGGGGAATCCATGCTCGATCCAGTGGCTGGTGGTGACTCTGGCGAACTCGGATACGCTGTGCCACTGCTCTGTCGATAGATTGATCAAGGGTTTGACTTTCTCGACGAACATGCTGGCATGGAAACTATCTGTGCGAGTAAAGGCATTATCAATTCCAAAGGCGATTGGAAGATGTCTATTGGCTATTGCTTTCGATTGATGTGACGAGAGGATATTTGGCTGCTTATTTTCTGTGGATTTTAGCACACCGGCAATGATTCGGCGGCATATGGCTGGGTCGTTTGACGAGGAATGGGTTTGCTGCCTCTTGCGCCATATCGCAATCAGAAGAAGGGATATGGCGAGGATGAATGTTGAAAAAACGGACGACATTGATTTCTCTGGGCAATGATGGGTTGGAGAATTAGTGACTACACAGCGGTACTTATAATTCAGACGATAAAAGGAGTCTGAATCATGCAGGTTGGACGTCTTGCTTTCAGCTCAATCATCTCTTGTCTTCTTATATACAAGGGATATTGGAAATAGCATACAAACTGATGCCGTGTTCTGTGTATGTTTTGATATGCACTATAAGGCAGTGACAAACGGTTTTTGTTCTCGTTGCCTCAGAGGAACAAGGTAAAGTAGGGTTTCTCTCTTTAACAAACGAAGGGAAGCTGCATGTTCCAGAAGAGTAGAGGATTGAAATTCCAAAAGAAGCACATCTCAACTCAAGTGCATTCTCAAAAAAAAAAAAAAAAAAAAAAAAAAGCTAATCATTCAGCTTGGGAAAACAGATTCATTGAAACATGTTGGAACCAAGTCTGTCGGCATCTGAAGCAGCTCGCTCACGCACCCGCTTCGAGATGTCGAAGCCAGTTTCATCACCGACAAACGTCCACTCTTCAATATCATCAAGGTCGTCATCGCCTCCATCCGGGGAGGCCTTAGCTGTGGGTGTAGGAGAGAACGGGGTGGACGAGGCAAGCGACTTTTGTCGGGCCAAGGTCTTAGCGTATTCAAGATCACGATAGAGGGCCTGGATTGCAGTGGCCACACCGTCTTCCTAAAACGGAGAATATCAAATGAGCAATTCATCCACTTAGGCTGCATAGTCTTGGAATAACTCACATTTCGGATCTGGATGCCCAGATTTCGCGCCTTTACAATCATACGTTCGCTGTGCGTCGCCTCCCAGAGAGCCCGCGAGAAGACACTGACGTTCAGTTTCTTCATGCAAATGCCAACGCCTAGATCCTCCACCCGGGAGCCGAAGAAGAACTGGTCTCCGAAGAATGGCTTGACGATGGTGGGGACGCCGGCTCGAAGACTTGCGCCGGTGGTTCCTGCTCCACCATGGTGGGCTGCAGCATCGATTTGAGAGAAAAGCCAGTCGTGGGGTGCAGATTGGATCTGAAGGATCTCTGGTGGTAGAGGTATCTCAGTCTTCGTGCTAGCCGGGTCACCCAGCCTATCGGACCAACCCTTCGAGAGTATGCATCGGACATCTGCTTTCAGGACCGATTCTATGACAGTCCGTGTCAGGGCAGAAGGATCCGAGACCACAATGGACCCGAATCCGATGTACACCAGCTTCTTCCCATCCTTTCTGGCCTGTGCAATGAAGTTCGATAGTTCAGTCGGGGGAACCCAATCTGTGCCCTCATTCAAAAACCAGTAGCCGGTAATGCGAATCCAATCCGGGTAATCCAGAGGCGGGGCCACCACGGAAGGCGAGTAATTATACAGGAACGGGACTTTGTTTTGCTGCATCTTGTCCAAAGTTGTGGCCTTCAATCCCAACTCGTTGTTTCGCCAGCGGTTCACTTGCCCTGCGATGGCCTTCCAGAAGATGTTATCGAACATGACGTACGTGATGTAGTTGTACGCTCCACCCATGCGATTCTCCGGCACTGCGAAAGCATGAGGATAGGCCCGTGTTCTGGTCCATGGCATGGTGAACCCGCGGAAGTACGGAATCCTTAAAGCCTCTGCAATGTGAATTCCGGCCATGGCGCTCGGTGACTCGATTAGAAGGTCACTTCCCTGACAACCAATCCACGCGGACGACAAAAGATCATCGATCCATCCTCTGAATTTCAATGAAGCTTCTCTGAGGAAGGAATATGTGAACATCCCGTTCTCCACGCAAATTCGCATTAGCTCCGCAGGATCACCGTCAACGGGAGCAAAGTCAATCCCGTGTTTTCTGATCCAGGGCTCAAACTCAGCATGGGTTGCAATCTTCGGTTTGTGGCCCTCCGCAAGCAGCCCCTTGCAAAGCGCAATGTAAGGTTGTACATCGCCCCGGGAGCCGATTGTCAGACAGGTAATCCTTAGAGGCTCGGGAGGTTTGAAGTTGATAATGGAAGCGCGAGGATCGTCAAAGAACGGATGTATCTCTGATGAATCCTCAGTGAGGGTCGGACGTGCATCATGTTCCTCAGGGCTAACTAGTCTTGCTTCCTGAAGCATGCGGTGTTCAGCCTTAGCTGCTTCAACTTCGTCTCGTTCCTCCTCCGCTAGCAAGCCAGATTCCACCAGGTATTTCACGGACTCCAGATTTTGATGCAATGTGACTGCGCAGTCGTCCCGTGAATCTGAGGCATTGAACTCAAAGAAAAGCTCTTCATGACCACGGATGATGACAACAAGTCCATGGTATCCAAAGCGGAACCCTTTCTCTTTTTCAACGTTCTCAATGTCTTTGAACGGCAGAATCATTTTGGTCCGAGTACCAGGGATCAGGCTGCGGAAACAAAGCTTTTTCTGACTTATATAAATCTTGCCGTAGAGCGGGAGCACACGATGCAAGTAGGCGTAATAAGTCGCCTGCAATTTTTCGGTAGGCGGAAGAGCAAAGTGTGCACGAAAGCGATCCCCGTAATTGAATGAACCTTCGTTGTCCTCAGGATCAACGTTCTGATCTTCCAGCAATGGCCCTTCCCGCTCTCCATAATGCTTCTGGCCGCCAATCCACATGCCAGAGACCTTTTCTATATAGCCCATTGACTCTGTTGCTAACAGCGTACTCATCTGTTTCGAGCGGCTCTTCAAGTATTCCGCAAAACCAGCAGCGCGTTGAAGGGGATAGGCGCCCGCTTTGACAAGCTCGTTCAAGTGAGTAACCGAGCTCGGCCTTGAATATTGCATTGGATCAGATTGGCCGGTGGCGTATCGCGTGTCTTCTGTGGTTTCATTGTGACCCAGTGTTCCACATGGAGAGCCTGCCGCTGCATCCAGGTCCAGCCGCGCAGATGCAGAGGGTGTCGTATCATCAGAATATCGTCGAATGGTTTCTCCAACATCCAATGAGCGCCCTTGTAGTGTGCGCATAGTGGGTGATTGAAAGACGTCGCTTCTGTGCAGGATCTGACTGGCCGATTCAGTGGTGTCTGTCATCGATTGTATAATCGGCGATGACCCTGTCCCTTGCTCCGCAAATGAGTCTGCCGAGCCATGATTTTCATTTCCTACGCTGGAACTTCGCTTGCGTGGTGAATCTTCCAGTCTCTGATCAGACTCTCGAACGCTGCTGGCTGACTGTCTCTTATAGGCAGTACGGCTTGATTCGGGTTGATGTTTGATATCGTGTTGATCCTGCGCCTCTTTCGTTGCGGTGGTAGCCGATGCAGCATTAACCAGACCTTTGATGTAGTTGAACGCATCTTGGCCCGAATCGAAGAACGAGAAGAAATACTTTGAACTGATCAGCAATGAACGTAGAGTAGCGTGTCGTCCCACAACCTACCTCATCAATTGCGTACGTTTCGCCGCTATCGAGAACTCGAATTTTGAATGTCTCCGCGAAATCGGCCATTGGGCTCTCCTCCAGATCAATAACATTCGCTATTGGAAATGATACTTTAACACTGTCACCTTCATTATGCGTCCGGAAGATGACTTGCTGGAGGGCTTTCACCCATTCCTTTGCACTGGTAGTGCTGTCTGCCCTGAACAAATAAGTCCGCTGATCAGTGGTGACCTGAAAATCTTTCGCATCACCGTCTTTGCGTTCTGCGAGAGACGCAGAGATCCCATATCGAAGATCGACATGCCCGCTAGGAAAGTAGAGATTGGAGGGATCTGCGTAGTATGAGAGGACGTCGCCCTTCAGAGCAAACCAATAGCGATGATACTTGGGGTTCTTGCGGCCGCGTTTGGATAGATACCCCGATTTTATCGCCACGTTGGACTTCTTTGGAAGGTAGGCGTAAAAGCAGATGTGACCTTCCGTCACATACATGTAGCCCTGAAGAAGCATGCT
Source organism: Penicillium sp. CF05 (assembly GCA_002916455.1). Lineage (NCBI taxonomy): Eukaryota > Fungi > Ascomycota > Eurotiomycetes > Eurotiales > Aspergillaceae > Penicillium > Penicillium sp. CF05. Next base: position 60,278 of record PKQL01000050.1, on the reverse strand, counting down.
CTGGAGCAGCGAGCAGGCATACTCCACCAGAACCTTTTCAGGCTTTGCAAACTCAAACATCTTCATCAATCGCATAGAAAGAGCGGACGCAGATGATTGCGGTTGGTCCTCCATGGGTTTGTCTGGATTATTGGGTGGCAAGTAGGGTGTTGCCGATGTCAAATCAAAGTGAGATTGTGCTTCAACCATGCGACTTAGAACTGGGGCCGCTCGCGGCGTCGCACTGCGAGTTCGCCTTAGAGGAGGCACCTTGAGCATCAAGTCGCTTTGGTTCGATGACTCGTTTACCCCGCCTTCTGCATCTGACTTGGGTAATCTCTGCAGAAGCTTATTGTCTGAACATGCTCTTTGGTGGCGACGTCCTCTTTCTTCCAAAACGAGTTTGTTTGGCTCCGATCTCTTGCGTGGCTGGCGGGGGTCCAAGGATGGCACAGGCGGCGTCCGAGATGATGCTTTCCCACTAGTTTGTTCCACCCGCGGTTGTTCTTCCATCTCTCCGTCACTATCGCTTGATTCATCAAACCGGGCATGGAAGTCCGACTTAGATCCGACAGCAGCTATCATGGAGAAGAGGGACTGCTGCATATAATGCACGTTGCCGTCCCGTGAACCCATACCTCGCGGCGGAGCTGTGAAATCAAACTGGGCATCATCCCCATCCTTAAATCTGTCTGGCACTCGATCTGAAAATGGACGGTTGGACGGAGTAGGCTTCATACTTGCGCTCAACTGCCGGTCTGCCCGGCGTTTGGCATCATCCCTTAACGGTCTCATCCTTATCTCTGGTATACCAATACAATACAATCGATGCAAAATGTAGGCTAAGGGCGGGAGTAAACGAGATTAGGGCGTGGTGAATCACTAAAATCGGTCGGGCAGTCAGAAGCTCGAGCCAGGTGACAGCCCGGCGCTGGTAGGACTATGACGATCAGGTATGCACTAGTCAAATGGGGAGACCATCAACTGAGCTGGATACCAAGTGACCCTGTCATATCAAAATATTAGGTCAGGCGCCAGATCGTGATAGGGTTAATGGTGAACAACACACGGGATTCCAAGGTCTAGGCCGATAAGCGCTTTGAAGCTCGGACACCAGATATGGATGAAGTTGTCAAACCACGCTCAAATCATGCAAGTACCATGACCTATATTGCATAGATCATGGAAATGAAAACAACAAAAGGGAAGTCCAAATCTATCCAGTTCATAGAAATCTTAGAATGCACAAAGGGAGAGAAACATCACCTGTGCTCTTCTCCGCATGCATGTGATCTATGACTCCATCGCTCCTTTTATGTCAGCTTGGTGCCTGAGGCAAGAGTTGTAGATCATGTATATACCCCATTCTATGCGATGTAGGCATCTTCCTTTGTGCCTTTGTGCCTCTTACGCTATTTTCTGATCTTTCTTCTAACTTCGGCTTGGTGCTGTAAATTGATTACTTTTGTTGAGATATGTTCAAAATCAAAACAGTTGGTCTTAGTGATGGTTAGGTTAAGCATTTGGGGATCGACCGGCAATTGTTGATCCAAGATGCCATTCGATATTGGATGCCGAATTGGAGTTGAAGCCTGTCAGTTTGTGTAGTAGGAAACCCTATCTTAGTACGGCAAATAGGGATAAGCTCATTGAACTAGACTAATGCTTCCGTCTTGGACACTATCGAAAAAAAAAAAAAAGGCAGTGGAACAGCCAAGATCATCTAATATTGCTCAAATCGCAGCCTGCTATAAGGGCTATTCGATCCAAGGTGAAAGATAAGATTGTAAATTGTACATAGTATTGGGGTCATCGTTAAAACAAAGCTATTCTCAAAAAAAAAAAAAAAAAAACTAACGCCAAATCATGCCTTTTCGGACTTCTTTCGCTTCTTTTCTTCCTTATCCTTGTGGGACTTCTTGGACTTCTTTCGGCTTAAACCATCATCCTCCTCCTTTTCTTGTGAGTGCTTCTTCGACTTCTTCCGAGGAAGGGCCGCAGCTTGGGGAGCTTCATCCCCAGCCTCATCGTGATCAAGCTTCCTCTTCCGTTCCTCTCCCTTCGGAACCTTGAACGAAGGCACCTCAGCCTCGGATTCTGAGCTAGATCCAAGAGTCTCTGGGGGCGCACTGGTTGTCCCCACAGGTCGGAAGCGCATCTTCAAGTTCTTCGGCTGTGGCCGGGCTGGCTTGACATATTTGCGCAATTCTGCCACTACGGCATCGGTGTTTTCCGATGTGCTTGGGAGACCGATCATTTCTTGGACATGGTAACTTGGGACGCTGTGTGCTGCTGTGCAATACGTTTGCGTCTTCTCATCAAAAACAAGTAGCGATTTGGTCGCAGGATCGACCTCGGAAAGAGCCTCCACTGGGATACCGTAGTTTACACCGTCGTGAGAGATGATCGGTTCACCCTGCATGATCTTGGCCATGCACACCTCTTTGACCTTGGACAAAGGTAGAGAGGCCGGTGCTGTGAGGTGGAGGACTTGTTTGCCGTTGAGGTTGGAGAGAAGGGAGGAGGCTTTGGAGGATGGCGGGGCCTGCTTCTTTGCAGGCTTGAAACCCGCTGGTGGTTTGTATGGCTGAGGACCGGAGATTACAGCCCTATGAAGAAAGAATTAGTTACTATCAGAGCTGATAGAGGGATGATCTCTTACTTCTTGCCTGAGCTGGAGTCGGGCTTCATTTCATTGGAATTGTCGGAGTCGCTATCGGAGTCCGAACCTGAGTCCGAGGTATCATCTTCGCTTGACTCCTGCGCCTTCGTATGTTTCGTGATTTCTTTCTCCTTTTTGGTATCAAGCTCCGGCGAGGTCGATCTGCTCAAACTGCTGTCGCTGTCGGATGATGCCATGGCGGCTGTTCAATGTGTTTGGCAAACTTGAGGTCGAGACTAAAATGCTTTCGCAAGAATGCGCGGCGTCTGGTACACCAAAAATACAAAAGATAGATGAAACAGATCAATGGAGTAATGCACAGGATATATATGCAAAGTTCAGCAAAGCCAATTTCGCAAAACGAATTGGATCGACGTTAAGTGAGGATGCTCAAGTCCTCCGATCTTTTTTTTCTGCTCCGCGGGAGCACGGACCACCCGCCAACTTTTTTTTGCTTATCGGCTTTGGATCGCATTATCGAGGCCATTTTCTTTTCGAACATAAGCTCAAAGCGCGTGCGCTTGGATTGTATAATATCATGGTGAAGCGAAAGGCTGAAAAACAGCAATCAGCTGGTAAGCCCTTTATCTATGTTATACCGCGCCAATTTGAAGCTCACATGTCGTTTCTCTAGGCCCTGTTAGTGCTGTCGCTGCTTTGGCAGCACGCAGAGCTCGGCAACAGCAAGCACAAAGCGCGAATGTACCACAGGATGCGCCACAAGCTATTATTGAGAGCGAGCGGCCCTTGAAAAAATCACGGCAGTCTCTCGAAGGACCTGAGGCGACGGAGACAAATGAGGAGCGTCATGGTACACGGACAAAGGCAGCAAAGACACAAGATGAGCCATTGCCCGCAGGGACAACACCGGAGCGCCCAGCAAGAGTTACTCAGTCTCAAAACTCGGAAATGCAACGCGAAGTGAGGAATAGTCCTAAGCAGCCCGAAGACAAGCAGTCTGAAAAAGACCAAGTCGAGGAGGCAGGAGAGATGGATGAGGATGATATTGCGTCTGTTGTGGGTGATGCCGATGGCTATGAATCACCCACAGAAACACCAGCAGAGCTCCAGAATTTCCCTCTATCCAAGGCTCGGTTGAACAAAAGCAACATAGTCTACAGTGATGAGAGCACACTTTGCATCCGCATTAAGGAACGGACGGTATGGACGAAACCTCCCGGCCTTTTGAGGTGAATACTGACTCTGACTTGCCTTAGAACCTGGCGATGTTAGGCCATTATAATCTCTGGGTCAAAAGAGGTGTTGTCAGTTTGATGGGCGCGAAATTACACCCGTCCTCACAACTGCATAGAGTTTATGCTCCCTCAACCCACTCTTTGCCGATCATAAAATGTGTTGCTGGAGTCGATGGCGAGGCAGAAGTGGAGATCAAGTCCTGCACCAGCGGCATTTCCCGACTCCGTGACCTCTCGCCTCTGTATCAAAGAATCTGGGCCGGTGAAAACACCGCTGCGGATAAAATCACCCTGAAAGGGGCCGCAAAAGACTCCAAGCGGACTTTTTCAGTGGTATGTTGTCATATACTACTCCAGATCGAGCTATGTTCAAAACTAATTGGCCTGGTAGTTGTATACCTCGGCAGATGATTCCTTAAATAGACATATCCGACCGCTTCACCTTGACAAGAAATGGAGTGCATCAATGAAAGCTCTCTCACAACGCCAAGGACAACTTCGGGTCCTAATTTGTGGCCCCAAGGCATCCGGAAAGTCTACCTTTAGTCGCTACTTGTTGAATCACGTTCTCAGTCCAACGCCCGAGACCGAGAATGGGTATACTAATACCGATGGAGTTGCTTTCCTGGATTTAGACCCGGGCCAGCCTGAGTTTGCCCCTATGGGTCAAGTGTATCTCGCACGCTTGCGCTCTCCATTCTTCGGTCCCCCTTTCACCCACCCATCTTTGGACGATTCCCGTGACAGTGAAATAGTGCGTGCGCATCATATCGGCGCAGCATCGCCAAAAGAAGACCCTGACCACTATGCACTGGCCGTCATGGATCTTATGGATCAATACCGCTCCTTGCTAGAGAAACATCCCCAATGCCCTTTGATCATCAACTACCCCGGTTGGATCTTTGGACAAGGATTAGAGGTTGCAACTTGGCTGGTCAGATCTCTTGGTCTCTCTGATGTGGTATATATGAGTGAAAAGGGCCCATCAGAAGTCGTGGATCCGTTAGGTCTGGCTGCCCAGGAAGCTCGAGTCCCCTTGACAATCCTCCCATCCCAGCCCACTGATTTCGTGAGCCGGTCAAGCGCTCAATTGCGAGCGATGCAGATCCAGTCATACTTCCATATGTCTTATCCAAATGATCTCAGAACTCCGCTTTGGTCAGATGTACCGCTGTCTCGCACCAGGCCCATTACTGTGGACTATGCTGGTGCACGACAAGGCATTCTGGGAGTCATGGTCATGGGATCCCAGATCAGTCCCGATCTACTGCATGAAACGCTTGAAGGCGCTATCGTAGGAGTTGTGGCAGTGAAATCGCCGAAAGCTATCATGGGTGGGATGTCAGAGACACCGAATGATGAAGACCCCGAGGATATTGACATGGATTCAACAAACCCAAGCGCGGGTAATTCAGCTGAGCTTTCCATAGCTGACAGCGTTGTACGAACATCCGAAGACCTTCCTTACCTCTTTGTTGGTTCTGGCAGTTGCATTCCATTGGATCCGAAAGCGTCTAACTGTCTTGGTCTCGCTTTGGTCCGCTCGATCGATACCTCTTCGCGCAAACTTGAGCTCTCCACTCCTATTCCCTCATCTCACCTAGAAAAAGCCATCGAGCAAGATCATGGCATTGTGCTGGTCCGCGGCCAGCTTGATAACCCGAATTGGGCTATTAGTGAAGAATACTACGCCGCTCGTGCGGCAGAGCGGCGCTATCAGCAATCGACATCTGGGCCGCGGAAAGCTGGAGACTCTGGCAGTGATCAGGCACACGAGCTCGATCCGGCTGAGCATAATCGAACGCTTGCATTGCTGCGAGAGAGGGTCCGCCGGGCGAGCAACGTGCCTTGGATGACTGTCGTGGAAGATAACAGTCGTCACCAGCGTGAAGTTGCTGCGCGACGAGAAAAGTCGCTATGGAAATTGAGGAAAAAGGCCTATCCCGGCAGCGAGAGCGAGGCGGACTACTAGCTCCCAGATATCAAATATATACATAGAAAGAAATCAAATGCAACAGCAGGTTGCACACACAACGTTACTGGTTTCTACATATCTTGAGGTTTCAAAAGTCCTTCGGGCAGTACTCTGCTTGCGGAGCCCCTCATTGGTCACGTGGACGGGACAGCGGGGCGCCTTTTTTTCTTATCGGGAAATTCTCCAGGGCCAAGATTTGGTTTTTTTTTTTCCCTTTAAGAGTCATAGTCCATATACACTTGGAGGCTACTTCTGTTTAGCCAATACATATTGTCGCAATCAATTGCAGTTGATCTGTGGTTGTTTCCGACATCTTCCAACATTTTTACCAAGTGAACTGTGTGACTCAATTTCACAATGTCCGAATCCGAGGTGATTCCTCACAACAGCTTCGACACCATTCTGGTGCTCGACAATGGATCCCAATAGTATGAAAAAAAAACCCCGCAATGGTGATGGCGACTGTGCCCTTGTCGTCAACCCTATTTTTTTGGTGTTACAATTCGCCGATTCTAACGGATCCCTATGTACAGTACCCACCTCATTACCCGCCGTCTACGAGAGATCAATGTCTACTCTGAGATGCTCCCGTGCACCCAGAAGTTCGCCGACCTGACTTGGAAGCCCAAGGGTATCATCCTATCCGGTGGTCCTTACTCCGTGTACGAGGAGGGTGCCCCCCACATCGACCCCGCCTTCTTCGAGTTGGGCGTCCCCATTCTGGGAATTTGCTACGGTCTCCAGGAGATTGCCCACCGTCTGCACGCCGACAATGTTGTCGCCGGTACCGCCCGCGAATATGGTCACGCTGACCTGAAGGCCACCCGGTTCGGAGGCCATGTTGACAAGCTGTTCGAGGGCCTTGAGGATGCCATGACCGTGTGGATGTCCCACGGTGATAAGCTCTGCAACTTGCCCGAGGGATTCCACACTATCGGCGAGACCAAGAACTCTGAATACGCCGCTATCGCCCACAAGTCTGAGCCCGTGTATGGCATTCAGTTCCACCCCGAGGTTACTCGTAAGTGTTTGGTTGTGTGATTTGTGCTTCTCCTTCGACTTGGGTACTGACGGGTTCTCAGACACTCCTCAGGGCGGCAAGCTTCTTAAGAACTTTGCTGTCGGCATTTGCGGTGCCAAGCAGAGCTGGACCATGTCCGAGTTCATTGGCCAGGAGATCACACGCATCCGCAACCTCGTTGGCCCTACCGGTCAGGTCCTGGGTGCTGTCAGTGGTGGTGTTGACTCTACTGTTGCTGCCAGCCTTATGACCGAGGCTATCGGTGACCGTTTCCACGCCGTTCTGGTCGATAACGGATGCATGCGTCTGAACGAGTGCGAAGTTGTCAAGGAAGTCCTGCAGAAGCAACTTGGCATCAACCTTACCGTTGTCGATGCCAGCGAGGAGTTCTTGGCTGGCCTGAAGGGCGAGCACGATCCCGAGAAGAAGCGCAAGTTCATCGGTGGCAAGTTCATCGATGTGTTTGAGGAGGAGGCCCGCAAGATCGAGGCCAAGAGTTCCGGAAAGGTTGAGTGGTTCTTGCAGGGCACTCTCTACCCTGGTAAGATTATTCTTTTCTCATAAATCGGTGACTTAAGCTAATATCTCTCTAGATGTCATTGAGAGTATCTCATTCAAGGGTCCTTCGCAGACTATCAAGACTCACCACAATGTGGGTGGTATCGCCGAGCGTCTCATGGCCGGCCACGGCCTGAAGCTGATCGAGCCTCTCCGCGAGCTCTTCAAGGATGAGGTCCGCGAGCTGGGCCGCCAGCTTAAGATCTCCGAGGAGCTTGTTGGCCGTCACCCCTTCCCTGGTACGTAAATCCACACAGATTCCCTTAATAAGTCTCCAGATCTGAGAGCTAACACCATATCTAGGCCCCGGTCTCGCCATTCGTGTCTTGGGTGAGGTCACCAAGGAGAAGGTCGATATGGCCCGCAAGGCCGACCACATCTTCATCGGTATGATCCGCGAAGCCGGTCTGTACGATGAAATCGGCCAGGCCTACGCCGCGCTGGACCCCTCGCGCGCCGTCGGTGTCATGGGTGACAAGCGTGTGTATGCCAACATCATCCTCCTCCGCGCCATCTCCACCAAGGACTTCATGACCGCCACCCCCTACCCCTTCGCCTACGATTTCCTTAGCAAGGTCGCTACTCGCATCGTCAACGAAGTCGAGGGTGTGTGCCGTGTTGCATACGACTTCACTAGCAAGCCCCCTGGTACTATTGAGATGGAGTAGATCTCTGGTATTTTATTGGTTTAGGGTTTGCTTGTGTTGTGGGGGTTATAATAGAAAAGTTACACTGTCGATACATATTTTAGCTAAAATGATTGGGATGCAGGTTACGAATCCATGTGCATAGAAAGGAATCAAGTTCATTATTTCATATTCTATACCGAGTGTTTCGTATAAGATGAGGAGTAAATAACAAATACAAGGCTCAAAGTGAAAAAAGGACTGACTCTCCGTGCATAATAACACTTGACTTGCTCTGAGAAAAGGAGGCTGGCAAGCCAAGACAAGACATATGCAGGCTTAGAGCTCCCTGTCCCCGTATGGTGCCTCAGTGTCTGTCTGCTCTCCTTGCTTCTGCCACGACTGGAACATAAGAGTTGCCACGTTTCGGCCCATCAGCGCACTAGTCTCCATTGTCGAGATGAAGCTCTCGATGCCACCCGTGTACCACACGCCCGGAGCCAGAAGAGTCTCCTCAAATGTCACCCGCGGGTAGAGAAGAGGGTATGGGTTCCATAGCTTCTCATGGAACCAGCTTATATCACCTGTCGAAAGGTCTCCGATGGTCGTATTGCTTCCCGCAGTCTCACTCTCCAGCCCCAAAATCTGGGCAATGAATTCGGCCGTGGGCCGCTCCGGCGAAAAGATTTTGTAAACGTAATGTTGCTGGGTATCTTCTTCTGAGCCCTCAACTGAATGATTTATTGTTCGAAGTGTGCTAATACTCCAGAAGCCGCTGGGCCCAACACCATCTGGGCTCGAACCCAGATCAAGGCCCTCGGGCAGAGTGGTCAGGATAGTCTCGGGCGCTCGAGCATTTGAATCTTTCAGGCCAAAATACTTCGGTGAAATACGGTGTGGGGACGCAAACAGTGTAACGTGCAGATTGACATATGGAATATCATCCGGGGTGCTCTCCAAGGGGGGAGAAATTGAGATACCCGAGTACTGCAAAGGACCGGCAATGACAACTTCGTCGAATACCTCATGCTCTGAGCTGGCAGCGGTGTTTAGCTTTGAGGAGACCCGCACAGTCTTATCGTTATTGCGTAAAATGTCAGTGGCCGTGGTATTCACTTTGATATTCGCTCCTGAGGCTCTCAGCGCGCCATCGAAAATGCGCCAATTCCCGCCCTTGATAGAAACCGCTCCATCCGTAGCCATGCAGACGATGGATTCCAAGCCATGAATCAGCGGCAGGTTCTGCCCATAATTTACTCGAGTACTTGCTTGGATGATCTCCCTCGCGAACAGCGAGTCGATGCTATTTGCCTGGAGAAACGCATCGCCAGAAGATGCAGTAGCATTGATCAAGTCGACCGCAATAGCCGCCTCAGTAAGAGAGCTGAAGGGGAAGAATGGCCCTTCATAAAGACGAAGAAACCTGCCAACGACACTCTTCACCAGATTCTGAGTGCGCAGCGGCGCCAGTCCATACCGCCAGAAGAGCCGGCCGATATTCCACCAGCTATACGAATTCTTCAATGTGAAAACAAACTGGTTCCCATCCCAGATCCCAATACTTTCCTCAGTCTCCCTGGGCCGGGCATGGTCAGCACTATTGACCGTCAGACCGAGGTCACGGGAAACGTTGACCAGGTTGTAATTGACCTGGACAAAGATGGAGGCGCCAAGCTCAATGGGGTATGCTGGGTCGTCGAATACATTGACTGTTGTTGAGCGACCACCGACATATGATTCACGCTCATAGACTGTAATATCGACAGGGATGTTGGTTTCATCTGCGAGCTTACGCAGTTGATACGCAGCAAACGACCCTCCGGCTCCGGCTCCTTACGAGGGATATCAGCCGTGTATGGAACTACGTTCTTGTGTAGGGAGGCATACCGATTATTGCCACCCGCTTGGGGGCTGCATTAACGGCCCCTTGCAGTGGCTCTTGTTCTGATGCATTAACAAACGAGACGAGTAGGATGGCTAGGATGGAGTATAGGACAAGAGGGACATGCTGTGGCATGAACGCCCGCATGATTATGGTAGCACTAGGAAATGGCAAAGCTAATTGGTAGATGAATAGCAAATTCTGATTAAACAGAGATTAAATATAGATCAGATATCATCAGATATCATCAGATATCACCAGACGTTGAAGTGTCGAGGGCGCGATGCCAGTGTAACTTGCAATCATATCCCGCTAGTCCATGTTAGGACTAGTGCATTTCCATATCGCTTATCTTTTTTGAGGGGCATCACAGATTTGATTCTCTTAACTCCGAACCAATTCAAAATGGATCCCTATGACAGTGACTCCAGTGTCGACGAGGACTTCACCGATACTGGTGTGCTTCTAGGCTATGCCGCTGAGGATGTCATCGAGGATGTAATCAGCCACCTTGGAGGCTGGCCGGTATGTTCTACCACTGCGAAGGATCACTCTCTATTATCAGCTCCAACTAACAATAGCAATTTTTCTGATTCAGAAATGGCTCGATGAGGCCTCCCCAGCACCTGGCGATTTCGCCAATTGCAAAGTCTGCAACAGCCCAATGCTGCTGCTCCTCGAATTGCACGGCGATCTGCCCGATCACTTCCCGACCGACGAACGACGCCTATACCTATTTGGCTGCCCCAGAAAACCCTGCAACCGCAAGCCGGGCAGTATCAGAGCATTCCGCGCAGCGCGCAAGGTTACCGTCGGCGGACAAAACAAACAGGATGAGGCGAAACCAGAGGAAACCCAGCCCATCGCCCCAGAGAAACCCAAGCAAGACCTAGGAGCGAGCCTGTTTGGCGCAACAAACCTGACAAGCAACGTATCCTCGAACCCGAACCCCTTCTCGTCCGCTTCGGGCCCAACACCCGCAGGCAGCAACCCCTTCGCAACACCAGTCCAGACAACAGCGCCTACCGCCGAGAAACCCGTTTCTGTAAACACCCTGGAGTCAACTTTCGCCGACAAAGTGCGCATCTCCTCGCCTCCCCCGTCATCTGCGACAAAGAAAACGCCCGAATCGGACACACCGGCGCCGTGGCCCGAGCAGTCCGCGTTCCCTGCGCCGTACAAGAATTTCTTCCTAGACGCAGAATACGAGACTCTCTCGCGGCCGTCTTCGCCCACAGTGCCAGATAATGTGCAGATGGAACCAATGGAGGAAGAAGGCGCTGGTGCCGCGGAGCTCAAGGACACTTTTGAGTCCGAGCTCGACAAGGATTTTATGAAGTTCTCGATGCGCATCGAGCACAACCCGGAGCAGGTGCTGCGATACGAGTTCCGTGGTGCACCGATACTGTACTCAACTAGTGATGAAGTTGGTGCCCGGCTACATGTTCACAATCCTCCTGGCGCCAAGGTCACCACAGTTGGTTCGGGGAGTATCCCGGCTTGTGAGTACTGTGGAAGTCAACGTGTATTCGAGTTCCAGCTTGTGCCGCATGCTATCACTATGCTTGAGGAAGGGCGTCCTGGTGTTGGGCTTGGGAAGGATGATGCGGGCATGGAGTGGGGTACTATCATCATGGGGGTCTGTGGTAAGAACTGTACGCCGCAAGAGTTGGGCGTTACTGGGTGGCGGGAGGAATGGGCTGGTGTGCAGTGGGAGGAGTTGAGGTAGATGTGGATGTTTTGCATTAGAGACATTAGAGTGTGTTTTGCCTACCCTAGGTTGTACATAGCGATGTTACCAGGAAAATTCGAATATCTTGGATATATTGCTGTGAGGTCGCCTTGTAATCTTTTTTTTTTTTTTTTCCTTTTCTTTTTTTCATATATAATGCAGAAGATAGCTTCATTGTTGAGTCAAAACACTCCAAGCCAGTTAAGGATTTGCGCTAGGACTAAAAGACCGTGTCTATCTAGTTAAGGTCAAGTGAGTACTCTTTTTCTAGAAAATATTGGCCTATATTGCTCATGAATGCACGCGTCATCTTGTGAAACGTCTTGAAATGGTATAGATGGGCTTCACCCTGCGTGTATTTGTTAGTGATTTGAACATTTATAAGATGAAGGCATATATCACATGGAACCTGCTTGGTATAGAATAGATCGTCCTTCAGCCAAAACCCGAGATCTTGTACGACTTTGCACTATTGTGTAACTACATCTATATGCAGCCAGTAACAAGAATGGACAAGATCGAAATACTTTCGTGGTTTGACTTATATATATATTGAGGTAGAGGACCTCTATATAAATAACCCTAACCCCTCTCCCTTGAAGTCCATAAACATTCTACTTGCTCTATACTTCAGTCATATCAAGATGTCCACCATCGAACAGATCTTGGAGAAGTTCAAGGACGTAGCGGTCCGAGTCCCATCTATCTATTCATTGTCCCCTTCCTGGCATCCAAGGGTGGTTCCAGACTTGAACGGAAAAGTGGAGGAAGGTGTAGAATCATGGCGCAAACGGTATGCAACTTTTGCCAAATGACCTGTTTCAGCAAATCTAAAGACCCGAAGCTGGCTACTAGAGCCTACTGTTTACAAGCAGATCCGGGCTGCCGACTGTGGTTACTTCACACGAGCTACGAGTCCAGATGCCAACGTGGCGAACTTGCAGATTGGAGCGAAATTCAGTAGCTGGGTACCTGAACTACTCTTCTTTAAATCTCCCTTTAGCTAACAGGATCATACATCAGCTTTTTGCTTGGGATGACGGTATGTTCACATCTTGTTATCTCGTAGCTTATGATTAACAGGAGATAGCTCTTGATTTGGGCAGCCTCAGGGATGGAGTGAGACAACGAGAGCTAATACGAATTGAAATGTCAAGGACGATCCAGAAAGGCCTTTTAGGGAAGACTGTTATAGAACAACCCCCTGACTGGAAAGATGCGCCTGCTACTCTGGCCGAGTCGTTTTACGATATAAGATTCTCGGGGCAAGAAGGCACTGATCTTGGTATATCTATATTCCCTCACTCGAGCTTGTTGAAATCAATGGTTGACTAATTGCACAGAACCTCTCCAACACTTCCTCTGCGACCAACTTTGTAGATATGTCGCAGGGGCATTCAGATTGGAAGATACGTTTCAGGACGGTATCATCATGGATTTAGACGTCTATCTAGAAAATAAGATGGAAAATTCAGGTGTCTATCATATGATAGGGCAATCTTTGTGAGTTCCCTACTACTACTTCATCTGCAGTTTACCAACAGTTATATTAGGATTCTACAGGATATCACTCTCCCAGCTTGGTTTATCAACCATCCTGTACCAAGGGAAATGACGAGACACATCAACATCATGGTATCAATGTGAGTATATGATCGAATGAATATCGACATGCTAATAAGTCCATAGGCTGAACGACATTGTCTCTGCTCGCAATGAATTGGTAACTTCTTTCGGATATAAATATAAAAACTTAACAGCTGACTAGGTCTAGCGCTACAAACATGTGGATAACGTAGTTCCTTTGCTCGTCTATCATCGAGGATTGGAACCACAGGAGGCAGTGTACCAGGCCTGCCTGATTATTAATGATAGCTATACCATATTCGAGAGCCTTGTGCCGAGTGTTCTTGATATTACGTCTAAAAAAGGGCTAGCCGAAGGTCCAGCCTTTGTGACCTGCTGCAAAAATTTCTATATTGGAGCGGTGAACTGGCTGTACGGATTCTCCCCAAGTGATCGAACGGTTTCAGATTTGAGTCTAACAAACCATGGCAGATACAATTCCAAACGGTATCATGATTTTCGACCAGAAGATGGGGAAACGGAAGCTTTAATCCCCATGTGGTAGTAGAGGAGGAAGCGTTTACATCCGATCATTGAACATGAGATTGCTGCTATATATTGTTGTCATTCACTTTGTTAGTACCTAATACCTATAGCCTCATCTACTTTGTACGTCCAACCTAAAGTGACAAGGATGCAACAGAAAGAGAAATGATATCATATATATACGTGTAACCCTTCACACTGACACTATCGTGCTGTATCCCCATTGCTTCTACATCTGGAACTGGCTCTGTATGATTTTTGATATTGGCAGCAAGGCCGGCCCTGTATGGAAGCGCGACTGAAGTTATGTTATGGTATGGACATGACATCTCTCTCTTCCTCATATTATCCATTGCAAATATTTGCACGGATAAGTAAAAAAGAATCCAATACAGACAAGAGAAATAGAACAAAAAAAAAAAAAACAACGCCAGATGCGCCAGGTCCCGACTCATCTCCGAGCCCCTCCTCCATGCGAAATCTATCGTCGGTTCGTCATTTGATCGGGGGTGAGATTCATGAACTCATGTCATGGATGGAAATCAAATTTTCCCTCGCACAGCTTTTTGGAGAATTTAAAAAAAAAGGTTGATACGAAAAGAGGAAAGAAGTGAAACATTTCGAATCGACGCGAAAAGAAGATTCAAACATAGAGCTTCCGCAGTAAGCGCTTATGCGGGCAACTCGAAGCCACGACGGATGACACGACCGAACTGCTCGATGCCGACGTGCTCGCTCTTGACCTCAGAGCGGGCCTCGTTCTCCTTGTTGGTAGGCACGCGGATGACTTCGCCATCGACCTTCCAGCCGCAGACATCGACGACGAACTTGTTGAGCGCGTCACGGCTGCGGACATCGAGCCAGGACTCGAGGTTCTCGGCAGTGATGGAGCGGAAGGTGTTGCCGACCTCGACGGCGATGCGGATGCGGACGAGTTCCTCGAAACCGGCCACGTCGGCGGTCAGGTCAGCGTACAGGTCGTCCGAGTTCAGGGTGGACCAGAACTGGGCGTACTGCGCAGACTCGAGGAGGGTGGACAGGCGGGTGAGCTTCTGGACGGACTCGACGAAGTCGGAGGTCTGCGAAGCGGATTGAGCTTGGCTGGTGGTGGGGAAGGGCTGGGTGCTTGTTGGGAGCAGGGCGAGGCAGAGCGAGAAGGCGGGCGAGGGGAACACGGTCAGGGCCTTGGCCAGGATGTTGGTCACGGTGTCGGGTTGGATGAGGTGGGGGTTGAACTGGAAGCTGGATTTTTTGAAGAGGGTTCTTGTCAGCTTCGATTCGAGTATTTCATGATGATTTGAGGTGTTTGTAAAAAATATGCCACGATATTGGCTTCAACCAATGCATGGGTGCTTCACGTTCAGTATCTTCACAGAATTTCTCAACACTCCCAAGTATATTATGGGGACGTCAGGTAATAGGAAACGTTTAAAAGATACTCATCATAGTAGAGCTTCAATAGGAATTTTTTTTTTTTTTTTTTGGCAATGCAATGCTTCCATAAAACAAAAGGGGTCCAACTCACAGCTTCAGCAGGGCCAAGTTGGCGTAGCAGTCGAATGTCCGGTCCTCGCACTGCAGGGCGACATAGTCCTGGAAGACGGTGGTGGTCTCGGGATTGTACCGGTCAAGGCCATTGAGGATGGCCTCGATATGGGCCGGCCGGGTCTCACACTTGTCGAAGGCGACCATTTTGATATTGCTGGAGGAAGGTGGGAGGTGATGCGGGTCTTTTGTCTCTGCTGTTCTTTTTGGTGGGATTTTCCAAGGTTTGATTGTGGCCGTGGTCGGATTAACCTGAAAGGGTACATTTACCCGGGATTATTCCGGATTATACTAGACACGTGCATACAATAAAACTTCAGTCTCCGAAAAAGTGACCATTGGCCATGGATTGATTCGTGTTCAGATAATACATAAAATACATGTCTCTTGAATTCCTCGTGCGATCGTGACATATCAATCGTAACCTAGCACCAGTCCCAAGAAAGGAAACCCGCTAAACAGACGTGCTTCAATCGTTGGACTCCGTAAAGATCGAACGAGGCGCCCAAGAGAAGAAAGGCATATCACCCCGGGGAAAAGGCCCGAAATCAAGGCCAGTAAACAAGAAACTCCGTTCCGTGTTTGTCAGACGCCATAGTCTATGCCCATGCCATATCGCAAAAAAAAAAAAAAAAAACAAAACAAAACAAAACAAGAAGAAAAGGCCGAATCCGTATGCAGGATGTGCAATGCAGAAATCAGTCGAAACAGCTTGCCAACCCGCATGGAAGAACAAAAATAAGCGCAAAACACGAAGCAGAAAAAAAAAATTAGAAAAAGCAGAAGGTTGAAGGTGCCTGAAAAACAGAACAAAGCAGGCGGGTATCTCAATAAGAGGTTCATGCAAATGATGAAAAGAATATTTCAAGCCATGACGGGCCGGCGAGGTGTAATAGGAATCGCTTTCGGTCCCGCGGAGATTTCAAGGTTCGAGATGTCGATATCGTCGCCATCATACTTCTGGTCGCCCTTTGGCTGTCTTGCCTTGGAGACGAGGACTGGCTGAGAAGGACTGGCGTCTTCCTCGTCGCCCACAGTGCTGCAGACAAAGCGTTCCTCGTTGAGAGGGATTCCGCCAAACATTGCGCCGAGCTGATGCAGAAGTGCGACGAAATGAGCATGTAATTCGGTAAAGATGTATTCATTGCCGACGATTTCGGCTAAATTACGGGCACGAATCTGGCCGGCCGCACGGCGGCCCGCCGGGTCCATACCCCGGCCGGTGAGGAAGGATGAAACAGGAGGGTACTGGCGGCCGGGCTGTCTTCCCGGGTTGTTCTGCTCATCGCGGGTCTTCTCGTCTTCCTGGAAGCGCTCAGCAGCTTGTACAATGCTGGTTGCGATGCGACCGAATGCGCGCCAGATAATGGGGCATGCGCGGAATGCTCTTCCGGCATCTCGCCCTGCCAGTGCGACCAGTGCATAACTGCGTCGCTTGCCGCGGGCCATGGGGTCGGGAAGGCGGAAAATGTAGGCAATGGTGTAACCAGCGACGCCATCGCCGAAGCAGATGGGGCCGGACGAAAGTCCCCGGGGCAAGAGCTCGCAGCTTAGGGTGCGAATAGAAGAGCGCCGGAGGAGTGCATAGTCGGCGGGGTTAGGCGGCCCGCGCTGAGAGAGATAGGTGTGAATGTGTGTGTGACATGAAGAATCGGAGGCAACCGAGGCAGAGTGAAGTGAGTCGGGAGGAGACGCATGGGTGTGATAGTCGGTCTCATCATCCAACTCTGTATGGTTGTTGCCGCATGAATAAACTAGCTCACGAGAGCGGAGCACCGGGCTAGTAGAATTGCCTTTGGCGTCGCGACTTCCAGGCGCACCCGGAGGTAGCTGTTTGCTCACATTTTCTGGCAGAGACAAGCTACAACTGGCGCAGGTGTCGCCATTTGCACCACCTCGGTTGGATTTCTCTTCGGGTGAGGACGGATGTCCTTTGAGGAAATACGGGTGATCTTCAATTCTGGGAGACTTGGACTCGGCAGATTTCAGAGATTGAGACTGATCGATTCGAGACTCATGTGAAGCCGGGGTACCCTGGGGAGAGTGATCGGATTCGGGGTGACATTGCGGGCATGAAAAAGGTAGGACCTGCGAGCAAATAATCGAGGTGGGACCATGCATCTCGCAGAAGTGCGTCAAAGAGAGCTAAGAATGTCAGTCCAAGCTCATAGGATGTACCTTTCTTTTTTTAATACTCACAATGAAATCCATGGTGGACCTGATCAAGCAATAACCAGCATCTTTAGTCCATTGTCCCAAGGCATGCTGTGACTGGATAATGACGAAAGGCTGGTATGCGGGTCCACACAGTGACCAGGTTCCGGGACGGTTAAAAACCAAAAAGAAATTCAAAAAAAGAAGTTAAAAGGGAAGAGAAGAGCAAAGATGTGAGATATTAAAGAAGAGGAGAGAGGGAGGGAGAGAGAGTAGTGGAGTAATGTGATAAATAAGAAGACAAGCAATAATAATCGAAGGGGCTAAGGCCCTCGGTGGAAGCCCGGAAGTTGCACTTACGGGAACTCCCAAATGGAAGGTCGATAGAAGAAAAGAACTTCTCCACTGGTCCACTTTCTTTTCACTTTGACTTTTGTTAATTTCAATTTATTACGGACTTTGGCTCTTTTAATTCTACTTTATATCTCTCTCTCTCTTATATGTTGTAGTACTTTATTATATATTGTATTGTATTGAATGGAAGTACTTGTTGCCCTTATAACTTATAGTTACACCACCCTTCCGGATACCCTTCCGATCACATTCTTTCCTACTCTTCTCCTGGATTGCTGCATGTGAAAGTCATTCTAAAATCGGGCCGACCATTAATATTCATGGATTTCCGTGCTTTGCCTAGCGCCTTGTCCCGAGGGGCCGTTCTCGTCTGCCCTTGGACCGTTGCATAGAAGTGGATATGGTGTCTGCGAACAGGGGCTCCATGGGAATATGTGTGGTACCAATGATCGTGCAGATAATTTAGAATATTTATTACAAGGTACATCTATGATCTTGATTTTATTACGGAGTACTCCGTACATATCAATTGGATTCCAAGCACATTTGAAAGATTATACGATCTATCATTTAGACAAATCGTCAGGGGTCCACCGCTTCCTCTTTCGGTATTCTGTTTTTTTTTTTTTTTTTTTTTTTTTTTTTTTTTTTTTTTTTTTTTTTTTTTTTTTTTCTTTTTCTTTTTTCTTACTTTTCATGTCACTCGAAAACCAGCATGTGTCAGATCAGTCTGCCGTCTCTATTCCAGCCATCCGGTGGATTTCGGGGGGTAATCTGGAGATAACTCCGTGTTAGGGGGACGGTAAGGAGGTAATGGGAAGAAATTCCCTGTCTTCCGATTTGCTAATGAATGTCATCATATTGGATGTGTACAATATATGGATTCGGCTATACTCCCTCGCTTCTGGAAAGACGATCTTGGGTCCCAGAAAAACATGCTCATCTTTCCCCAAGTCGGACACGAAACAGTTCCGTGGAAAAGTGGGAATTCGGGGGAAATAATTCCACAGTTAGCGTGTTCAACAGGGATCTAAACTTTGTGGGATTTCCCGACAAGCCTCCGGGAAGTAGGATCATGACCCTTTTTCGCCGTTACATTATCGTTTTAACTCTAAATGATATACAATATAATATGTTGCTATACAAATATACTCGCTCATCCCGTGGATTCTCCAAATGGTCCGAGAAATCTCCCCTTCATCCGGAGGATCTTCTTCGGAGGTCAACCCCATTAAATAAGTTATGGATCCTTTCATCCGTCCCGTCTACAACATAGATGGCAAACGGAGGCGGCTAATGTACATCCCCGATCGTATTCCGTCCACTAGGCCAGGATATATTGTACGGGCTATTTTGAAACGATGAAACAGAGATTGGGACTCCGAAATAGCAGTTGCCCCGGCATTTTACCGGGATGCTAAATCCTAGATCCTTGCCGACATACGGAGCCAGGTGACCTCCGTACGGAATATGTCTATATGCAGGTTAGGTACTTTAGGTACTCGGTAAGTACTTGCAATCAGGCAGCCTTGTACCACTAGTTAACTAGTCGCTAATTAGACTAGTGGTGGACTAGTCCTGTCATCTACTCCGTACTTTGTATACAACATTGTATAGGATAGCCCGTCTCATTCCTTCATTTCGTGTATTCTCATCCTATCACGCCGAAGACATTATTGATTTCTCCAATTTAATTGAGGGATTTTAACATAATATTTATAAGCACAAAGTGAAAAAGTAAAAGGAACGGCCGGTAAACCCACCCGGGCACGAGCGGATCCCTTATTATTTTCGCCACAAGAGGCACACGACACTTTTAACGGGTTTTGATGAATTGCCGATTTCCATACGGAGTACTCCGGACCGAATATTTAATTTCCAGTGTCTCCATTTCCTTTGACATTTCACCGAGGTACGGAGTACTGGACTCACCTTAAAATACCTCATGTTTCACAGTGTTGGTTCTACTATGAGACAAAATATATGTACAGATATTATGACTTATATATGTTGTACGGAGTAGTATAATTGAGTTTATTATTACCCACTATGAACCGGATACCGATTGTTTTGGGAAGGTGAATCCGTTCCAAGTTTATTCCAAGAAATTCCAATATGATTGTCATGCAGAAGTGGACCCGCTAATGAGACATCTTTATATTACCCCGTCAGGAACAATCGGTAAGCTAAACACTTGGGTCGATCCAAGACATGGGCGATCTAGCCACGTGGAATTACTAAAGTACTAGACCTCAGGATGATCAGCGTTTTATATGCAACATATACAACATATACAACATAGCATAGGTACGGTGCCACCCCTACAATATTGCACAATATTATATATTCGATATCATTGGGATCTATGGCTGCACGGCCTTAACAGAGGCAAAGTCACAAGATCTGGTCAGTCGGGCACTCTCCTCGACACTGTTGTTCCACCGCGGGTACATCATCGCTAATATATATATGGGTACGTACACGCCTCTTGTGTCGCCACCGGATATGCCAGCCTACGTGGCTTATCGGATTTATTATTATGTACCATGTGTGTTGTGCAGCTGTATGTGCCTTGATTGCCCTACGAGCTAGCCCCACCAGCGCTAGCGAGTTTATTCAAGCAGCGGGGCACAGTTTCGTTGAACCATACTCTGTATGTCTTAGGAGAATGGAACATGATTAATGGCAATAAACAAGTTTTATGACTATTAAGTATGCAGACGGACCTCGGGAGGTCTAGAGAAAGCAAATGAGCCTTTAGTACAATATTAAACTGTCATGGCATTTGACCGGAAGATATGAGGGGTCTAACAGACATTTGATTTGTTTCCACAAGTTACATCTTTCAAGAGGTATATGACTACATATGTACTCAACCTAGAGAATGTATGTAAAGATGTAAAGATTTTGAGGTAGCAAAGCCGCATCTGGCCGCTCTAGGCGGAATTGTTAAGTCCGACCCATAATCCCCCTCTAACTGCCCAAGGGAAGTTGGGCATAGCATGGGTGCAAGTTAAACCCGCCCGAAAGATGGAACCAGAGGTGTTTTTCCTTGTCCAAGACGTAGATTCGACCGCGTTGTCAAACCCGTTATCCCCGGGGGCGGGTCTGTAAGGCGATATCACAGAACCATATTGACCTGCAACCACAATAGGGACAACCCCCTGTCTTTGGTCTCCGGAACGCCTTGTCTAGCGAAACGAAACATGTCTTCAGTCAACCGCATGTGGCTGTGGCTGGAATTAGATCCATTGCTGATTCAGAGTCCGTCCTTGCTTTCCCATTCATATCGAATGATTACTCACACATACCTCGAGCATGTATCGTCACCTTCTCAAGGGCGATCATATTTGGGCATGCGCATGTTCATCATTGACAGCATATTGCCGGCCGGACCAGAGGCTCCAGCTTGGCCCTGAAGACTCTCCAGCAAATTCTTAGCAAGGTTGATGTTGATGTTCTCATCCTCTTCATCTTCATTGGAGATGTTGGCAGCCTTTCCCTTAGATGCACCCGCTTCTTCAGAGAGCAATTCCTGCGGGCGCCGGTTGAGATCGAGCACTCCCGTCCCTTGTAACTCCGCCTCCATTCGTCGGGAAAGCTCCTTGATCTGCTCTGTGTCGTCCTCCCCCTCTGAGTCGAGGTCTTCCACCCGTTTGCGGATGGAATCGGGTGCAGAGGGCATGCCCATCATCTCTTTCATCATTCTGGAGAATTCTTCTTCGTTGAATGACGCGTCCTTATCCTCGCCTTCACTGTCAACTTCCTCGTCGTCATCATCTTCGACGTCAGAATCCGACTCAAAGTCATCAATGAAATCAGCACCGTCGAAGCCCGCTGAATTGTCATTCAGGAACTCTTCAAACCGAGCCACGATCCGTTGAAGATTTTCCTGGGCACCAGAGTCACCGAATTTGCCAGCATCTTCTCCCTTTCCTTCGCCTCTTCCTTTGAGCTCTGTCTCCAAATCTTCATAGTTGATATCCAGCCATTTTTCATCGTCGTCTCGTTTGTCCCAGGTTTCTTGGATTTCTTGATCGGTAGGAAGGGTTTCATCCCCTGTCTCCACATCGTCGAGCAGGAACTTCATTTCCCTGACTGCAGGCTTATCTTGGTTTTGGGGGTCGTGAAGCAGCATCTCGAATCCACACGCAAGTTTCATTCCTGCTTCCGCCCGCTCATATGATTTACGGTCCTCAGTCGAGGGCAGCTTGCCCGCCCAGGTATTTGGCACAGGAAATTCTTGGCTTTTGAGTTGCGCATATCCGACACGGGTAAACCGAACACTAACGTCGACCAAGTCGTCCGGCTGGAAAACAAGGTCGGACGCATTCTTCGCTCGCAGTGGCCGCAGAGCGATCGGATCACGAACATAGAACGCCTCCACAGCATGTGAAATGTAGGCTGGCTTTTGGTGTAGGAGGAATGCAACTTTGCGAGGAATTGTGATGACGGCGGAGTGAAGATTTTCGCTGATCTGCTGGGGGTACTTGCGCAGACGGTAAAAGGCCTCTTCTTGGATTATCGTCGACCGAAGAAGGCGACCGGGTTCGTTCTGGATAATCTTTCGTGCCTCTGAAAGTGAGATTTTCTCGGTAACCTGTTTTTTCGCCTCCTGCTTGGGCTTGATGATTCGGAGGTCTCCTTGGTGAATCCACACCTGACCCATAGATTGGTTGATCAGTATCATGTCTCTAATAAGCCGACCTAAATTGACTAGCCATAACTCACCCTATTGTCTGCAACATCTGGCTCTATCCATGCCGGGAGTGTTCCCGCAGCTTCAATGAGAAGGAACTCGCCATCGCCGTCCACCACTGTGACCCAGATATCTTTGTGCCGCTTGGTCAATTCACGGAGGAAGTACACAATGACCCATTCATCTTCAATAGAGTCGCCGAAGGAGGTGCGACCCTGTAGTGAGGTGATACCTAAACCCCCGCGACAATTAGCTTAAATATTTTCAAATGTAGGTCTTTAGAATAAGAGTTTGGTACCATCTTCTTTTGTAATCTCCAATCGAAAGGCCTCACGCTGCCAGATGTAATCATTGAGTAAATCTTTGGTTAAATCTGCAGCTGTACGTTGCACCTCAAGTAATCGTGCTCGGGTCTCGGCAGCTTCATCGATAACGGTGGGGGTGGGGGAAGGCGGGATATGATAAATTGAGTATTCGACAGCGTCATCGGGGAGCTCCGGTTTTGGGATAGGACGGAAGGTTGATTGAAACCATGCAAGATCCTCCTCAGAAGTCATGGCTGATCTTGTGCTGTCAAAGATCATGAATGACCTCATRCATTCTTCTGATAGAAAAAAAGCAAAAGCGGCGAAATTCACATCCCGTGATTAACACGCTAAACCCAATTAGGTTAGAAATCAACAGATGTGTCCACGCTAAACCCAACACAGCCGGGGATAACCCGCCCAAAACACGTTTGTGATTGTCAAGCGTGAACATTCAGTCTAAACTTCGCTCTTGCCCTTGTTCACGGTGATGGTTACGCGCTGAAAGGTTCTGGCCCACCTCCCCTGTTCAAACATGGCCTTCCCCTACATCGACACACCGCGCACCGAATACGACGGCAACGCGACTTACCTCACAACCGGATTTCGCAGCGCGGGGCGACATAATTTGTCTGCACTCGAATCTCTTGAAAATTCATTCCAAACACCGTCCAAGGACAATGATGTGATCAAGGGCTTTGACAAACGCGTTACTCCGCGCGCCGGTGCTACTTCCAAGTCAACAAGAAGCGCGTTACGACATCTCCCAGCAGCAGCCCCCGCGAAGGGAGAGTTTACTCCGTTAATGAAGAGCGCGACGAAGAACAATCTTTTGAAGAATATGTCTGCGACGAGAGGAACAGACGGTCCGAAAACCCCGGGATATCAGCGAGAGACCTATCGCAGCAACGCCCACACGCCCGGCTTGCCTGCTATGGACATGTCTGATATATACGAAGAGGACCGGACGATGGAAGAGACAACTCCAATTCCACATGCTGCAAGCAGTAGTGCGCAAAGTACACCATTGCCTGGGTATTCAGGTCGCAACGGAGGAGCCCTTGGTGATGGAGGGAATAATTTGTCGCTCAAGGACCAAGCCATGGTATGACGAATATCAGAACCAATTGGGTTACACATAACTCCCTGCAGATTAATACTGACGTCCATAGGCCATTGATCAACTGAGCAAAGTCAATTTCAGTTTGAAGCTGAGGATCCACTTCATGGAAGAACAATTGCAAAAGGCTGGCCCGGAATACAATAATGACGCCCTCAAAGAAAACAGGGAGCTTAAGGTTTTGCGACTAACGATGCAACGCGATATTTCCCGATACCGAAAGAGCCTCCAGCAGGCAGAGAAAGATCTCGAGGACTACCAGCTGCAGCTGGCGGAATTAAAGGAGAAATCATGGAGGGAGCAAGCGGACCAGACGGTACAGCGCGAAATGGATATGATGCGCGAAGAGCTTGAATCGCGTGACCTCGAACTCCGAGAAGCGCGCGATGAATTGAGGCACATCAAAGATACCCACTCGCAAGAGACCGACAAACTTCGTGACGACATTGAGGATTTAGAAGCAAGCTCTAGAGAAAAAGATCGCCTCCTCGAGGAACGCGAAGAAGAGCTTGAAGATCTGAAACGTAATGCCGAGGAGAATGGCGCAGCTCCAGAGCTCCAGCTTGAGCTGGAGCGTGCGAAGGAGCAAATGCAAGAGCTCCAGTATAGTCTTTCTCAGGCCGAGACTGAGACCCGAGAGTCGGCTGATGCCGCTAGGCAGGCGATTGAGGAGAAGGATCGTGCCGAGGAGGACTTGAGTGAATTACAGGATGAAATGTCGAACAAATCCTTCACCACCAAAGGACTCAGCCGGCAAATGGAGGACAGGGCCGAAAAGCTCGAAGAAGAGATACGCGACCTGCAACGTGAGAACGATGCTCTGAGGACAGAATTGGAGAGTAAAACCAACCACGCGACCCTCCTCGAAGAGCGTTATCAAACTATTCAACATGGCCTAGAAGACAACGCCCACCATCTGGCTGAGGATCTTGCTGCGGCCAGGCGTGATCGCGATCAAGCTCGGCAGGACCTGAAAGCTACTTCTGCTCGACTACAGGAGGCCTTGGACGAACTCCAGCGTGGAACGGACGAAAAGGAACTTCTTCAAACTCGCCATCAAGCGCTGACCGGTGAATCGGGAGGACTACAAATCGAACTCGACCGTGCCCAATCCAGAATTCGCGAACTTCAAAAAGCGGTTCAAGACGCCACATCTCGCGCCCAGGACGAAGGGCACAACATTCGCTGGCAGCACAAGGCGGAAGTTGAACGGCTGCAAGAGGAGATCGAAAACCTTCACCACGAGATTGAGGAGAAGGAAGGCCGATTTGCAGTCGATCAAAGTCGTTGGGAAAGCAGCAAGCGGACTCTACAATCAGAGAAAGCATGGGCAGAAGGCCAAGCGGCAGACTTGAAGCGCACTATCGAAGCGCTTCAGGAAGCTGGTAGCACATACTCTGGGAAGGAGTCTAGGCTACAAGAGGTCATTGATAGTGAGAAAAAGCGCTATACGCAAGAAAGGTCTATGCTGGATCGCCAAATCCAAGATCTCAAAGACGACCTCGACAAAACCAGACGCGACCTTGATGAAAAGCGGGACGAGCTTCTCACGGCGAAGCAGGATGCTCGGGTATCTAGACGCGAAGAGCAAGCACTTGCAGACAAGGTGCGAGCTCTGGAAGATGAGGTGGTCGTCTTGCAATCGAGTTTGGCGGATGAGCAAGAACTTGCTAAGGGTCGGCAAAATGGGTCATCTGACCTGGAACAAAGCCTGGAAAAGTCTATTGCCGAGAGACAGAAGCTCCGTGATCAGCTTGCAAATGCTCATGTCGAGATATTTGACCTGAAGGCTTCGGTGCAGGAGATTGAGGCTGAACGTATCGAGCTCCAAGCTCAACTCGACCGATTCCAGAACGCAGATGACACCACCCGGTTTGACCGCGACAAACTTGAACTGCGCAAGACTGTAACAAGACTTGACAACGAACTGAAAGTATTGCGAGATGCCAAATCATCTCTCGAGGATCAGCTTGTCTCTGAAAGTGAACGATTTGCAGCAGAGGAGGGTCGTCTTTCTGCTGAAATCGATCGCCTTCAGGACAAATTGCTTGCTGGCTCTAGTAACCGAGACCGAGAACTTACCTCTGCCAAGACGAAGGTACAGCGCCTGGAGCGTCGCGCCCAGGAATTGGAAGCTCTTCTTGAGCAGCAGCAGCCTGTGGTGGAGAATGAACAATCCGGTACACATGGGGACCTCTCCTTACTCCGACACAGCCTGGAGGAGGCTAGGAAACGCGAAAAGATTCTCCTCCAGCGCGAATCCAAGCAGAAGTCTTCTGCGCAAAGCTACAAGTCACGAGTTGAGGAATTGGAAAAGGACCTTCATGATGCTATGATGAACAAATTCGAGTCACACTCCGCACATAATTCTCCATCAAACAAGCTTCATGAAGAGCTACGCAGTCTACGAAAACAAGTGGCCGAAGCACACCGATCCCTCCAGAAGGTGAATACGAAGAACCGAGAGCTCGAACGTGCCGCGATGAAAGAGGAGGACCAAAAGGACTTCCATGAACTCCTCAGGTCCTCCACACTCGAGGCCGAATCATTAGCTCTGAAGCTTTCCGAACGGGAAGCGCGCCTGAACGAATTGAAGACACATGTGCGCCGGATTCGCGAAGAGCGAGATGCCCACAAGCGCGAGGCTGAAGCAGCAACCAAAAACCTCGATATGTTACAAAGACGCCACGATGAAATCCTTGAGAAAAACTCCCTTTCAAAGTCGACCAACAAGACCAAACATGAGAAAGAGATCCGAGGCCTAGGCAAGGAGATCATCTGGCTTCGCGCTCGCCTGCAGCGTGAGGAAAAGTTCCGCCGTGATCTTGCCTGGAGCAAGGGCTTGATGGAACTTGGTGAACGCGTCCGAGTTGCATGGTTCGTACCTCCATTTCCATCTAAGATTATTTGCAGAGCTAACATGTTATCAACAGCAACGATGCCGATCTTCGCATGATTTCAGAGATGGGTGTGCAGGCCCGTGACCGAGCTCCTGTCCGTACTCCACGCCATAAATTGAAATCCGCCATATCTCTTGTGAGGGCCGCTGTTCGCATGCAAAAGATGAGCAGTGACTGGAAGCGGACCAAGAAACTGGGCGAGGGCTTGAAGCGTGCTAAGACTGAAATGCTCAAGCGCCGTGATAGCTCGAACAAGAGCTTGCTTGGCCAGTAGCCCTGTTGATCCCGAGGTCGGTTCTATGTTTATGTCATTCGTTGCGATTTGTCTCTTGTTCTTCCAGCGTCGACCTTCTGTCATGAGAGATTCCCCCGACATGTCTTGCAAGTATACTAGTTTTTTTTCCGACTTGTTTTGTGTTTCTATGTCTTCATTCATTTTTTTGGCGGCGTTTTAGGGCTGGCTTTGTACCGGTTTGTTCGAATCATTTGTGCATAGTGTCATCCCAGCGAGGAATTTGATGGTTCAAGAATCCTTATTCTTCTATGTAGCGTCCGCCAGCATATAATTTGAGCCTTAAGTGGCGTTGATTACACCTACAAGCAATGGGGAAAGAAACTAGCCAGTTTGTATGTAGTCTTCGAAGCCGTATGTATGCTACTCGCACGCTTTCCTATGACAGAGACACTCGCGGGGATAGACACATGAAATATTTGCTCAGCCAACGCCTCGCCATTGCCAAAAGTAATTGAGAAACGCTTCTAAACACCAAACTCTTCGGAGACACCTACCAAAAAACACAGGAATTCGAAACGAAGCAAGCATTGACACGGACACAGATAAAGCGCATGAGAAAATGGAGAATGAGCAAGGGCAATGAGATATTCAGCTTTCCTCTCTGGACAAGCCAACGAGCCAGGATTTTATGCTATTGATCAACCGGGGTAGAAGGATTCACATTTCGGGGGCCATGATGGGAAGAATGTCGATCATTTCGGAAGATACAATCAGGCGCCTTCACTGCCAAATTCTTGGGTCCATTCAGCGTTCCTCGTGAGATCCTCTCCGCTAACGGTTGGTCGAGAGTTCTTAACTGCCATGATGAAATCCTTCAGAACGAGAGGTGGCTCCAGAAGCTTATCTGCATCGACTTCGAGCCAAGTCATTTCCATTGCGCCCGGATCCCCTGGTGAGCAAGGCGTGAGTTTCTCTACGCCCTCGTCGAGTGCCTGTAATAGAGCCGGTCAATCGCTGTGAATTGGAACGCTTAAGACTGAGTATACATACCTTCTTATAATGTGTTGCTCCTTGAATCTTGCGGATTGGCTGCATCAGTGCATCCTGCACGCAAATACTAATATCGCTACCGGAGTAGCCCTCACTTAGATCGGCCAATTGGCGATAGTCAGTCTGGGTCATATGACATGGCGTCGAGCCCACGGCTAGCATGAACATCTTCATTCGTGCATTGACGTCGGGAAGGCTGATGTGTACTCTTCGCTGGAATCGTCGTCGAATAGCAGCATCCAGTTGCCAGGGGATATTGGTTGCGCCCAGAATCAACACGCCCTTCGAATCTTTGCCGACACCGTCCATCTGTACAAGTAATTCGGTTTTGATACGTCGTGAGGCTTCGGATTCTCCTTCGCCACGGGGTCCACATAGCGCATCGACCTCGTCGATGAAGATAATCGCGGGCTTGTTCTCACGAGCCATGTTAAACAACTGCTTCACAAGTCTACATGCAAATCAGTACGCAACTCTCGAAGCTCCCGTAGATGAATATGTTGCCTCACCTTTCACTCTCACCCATCCACTTCGAGACTAGGTCACTACTGCTGACACTAAAGAATGTGCTGTTTGCCTCCGTTGCCACGGCTTTGGCAAGATAGGATTTTCCCGTGCCTGGAGGACCGTAGAGCAAGATACCCTTCCAGGGTTGGCGCTTGCCAGTGAATAAATGAGGGAACTTGATGGGAAGAATGACTGCTTCCTTCAATGCTTCCTTGGCGTTCTCCAGACCAGCAACATCCTCCCACTTCACGTTCGGCTTGTCTGACAGAATAGCTCCTTGAAGCGCCGATCGAAGCTTTTTCGAATCCGCATCTTCGCCGTTATCGTCATCTTCCTTCCTATACGACCAGTATCGTTAGCAAGGATAATATGGGACAATACCTCACTCGCCAACACTGCTTATCACACATATGAAGTGCTAGAGCGAGGAATCCTTGTCAAAAGAAGTCGAGTACATACGCTCCCTTCCCACTGCCTTGCGCCACCTTTCCATTTGCGCCAACCGCGCTCGGCTTTTTCCGGTCCTCGGCCAAGTGATTTTTAAGCTTCTCCGCGCGATCCATATACTCGCCGGCCTTTGAGCGGATCATCTCCTTCGATTTCGGGTTCTTCTCCCATTTCAAGGCCAGCATGAACAACTCCAGTGCGGAGTAGTACATCTGATAAGCCTTTTCGTACTCGCCATCGTTGTCATTCTCGATCGCCTTCTTGACCGTGTCAATCGCCCTCCCCAGAAAATCCGTATTACTCATGATGGGCAATGCGTGTGCTGGCTGGGGTAGAGGGAGCAAGTCGACCGCGGAGGCAGATGTGGTAAAGCGGGGAGAGGGGAGCAAGGGTTGGGGGCAATGGGCCAAGGCTGGAGGGATAGGCAGAGAGTTGCTAGAAGAGAAAACTTCAAAATTCCTTGTTGTAGAAGAAAAGAGGAAGTACAAAACAGCCCTAGAACCGAGGGTTGATGGGAATTGGAGGGGAAAGTGGGAGTGGAAGTTGTTTACGGGCGGGATCCATTGATTTTCCCTCCTCCCACTTCACCTCCAAGTTCACCATGGACGCCCAGAAACAGCTTCAGACACGCTCGGAAGAGTTCCAGGCACTGCAGACCGGTATGTCTATATATTTAATTGACCTTAGCAATAGTTGCTGACCTTTACCGCCCATCCAGAGCTTGAGGTTTTGGTCGATGCCCGCCAGAAACTTGAATCGCAGCAGCAAGAGAACGAAGGCGTGCAGACCGAGTTCACCCAGCTGGACGATGAATCCAACATTTACAAGCTCGTTGGCCCGGTGTTGCTGAAGCAGGACAAGACCGAAGCCACCATGGCCGTCAACGGACGGTTGGAGTTCATTGAGAAGGAGATGTCAGTGTTACTACCTTGGCCACTGTGAACCAACGAAAATAGGTGCTGACTGTGTATCTACAGCAAGCGAATTGAAGACGAGATCAGTGCGACGCAAGAAAAGAGCGAAAAGATGCGCTCAGAGGTAAACCGCCCTCATCCAACTGCAGTCAGGGCCCCCCACCATATGCATATGCTAACCCCTCACCCAGCTCATCCAACTCCAAAGCCAGGCTCAACAGCAGGCTGCTGCTGCTTCTGCCTCCGCATAAGAACAAAAATTCCCACCCGCAGGCGAAGAAGGACTATCACCCGGAGATGCAATAGGTGGCGTGCGAGCTACGAAGCTGGCGTCGGACGGGACCAACCCTCCACCGGTTCATCGTGATTCGGTACATACGCTATGCAGCTGTGAACCATATTTGGGAGGTCGGAGAGCTCAAAGAATGCCTGGGCATTGAGGACCAAATCCCAATTGAGTTGGGATAGCTTGGAAATGTATGATCTGTGCAGGTGCCTGACACCAGAACAGGGCATGGATCAAATTAAAGATATACCCGTGAAATTCTAATACAATGCTGTCAAAAGTGATCAATTGGTCTTTGGATGTGGGAATTATTTGATAGTGTCAATCATTCTGACCCGGAATCTATCGATATACTTGCACGATGAACTCTACCTATACATATAGTTTACGTCGGCCTTGCTACATGCCTTCGATCTCTTATTGATATCTTCAAGTCAGAGTGTTCGAAAACCCTATTCAAAATAGTCCATAACAAGGACGCATGTGAATATACCTAAGAAAGCGAGTTAAGAGCTCGCTGAAAGAAGCTAGTGGATGGAGGACCTGATACTCCAAAAGCGAAAGGAAGACCATGTGTGTATTGACAAAATTCTAGTCATTGATTCATAATGAAACATCTATGTGCGGGAAAATTTATCTAGGACTTAACCAGCAGGTTGGCACCGGTCATCTCTTCGGGCTGCTCGACGCCCATGGCAGCCAGAACGGTAGGGGCAACATCACCCAAGACACCGCCCTTCTTGAGGCTCCAGCCCTCAGGGGCGTTGGCCATAACGAAGGGAACCTTGTTAAGGGTGTGAGAGGTCTTGGGGGTGCCCTTCTCGTTGAGCATCTCCTCGGCGTTTCTGCGAAATGTGGGTTAACTAACAATTCTCTGAATGGGAGGCGTACCTGTTCTGCAGAATGACTTACCCGTGATCAGCGGTGATGAACAGAATGTAGTTGTTCTTCTTGCAAGCCTCGTAGATCTCGCCAATGGCCTTGTCAGTGGCAGCGACACCCTGGATGGCGGCCTCGTACACGCCAGTGTGGCCAACCATGTCGGGAGGGGCGAAGTTGTTCATAACCAAGTCGAACTTGTTCTCGCCAAGGCGCTCGGCCATCTTGGCACCGACAGCAGCTGCACTCATCTTTGGGTCAAGATCGTAGGTAGCAACTCGGGGCGAAGGGATCATATCGCGCACTTCACCGGGGAAATCTTTCTCGATACCACCGTTGAAGAAGAAAGTGACGTGAGCGTACTTTTCAGTCTCAGCAATGTGGCACTGCTGGAGGTTCTTCTTGCCGAGCCATTCGGCCAGCACGTTGCCCATGTGTTGCGGGGGGAAAGCAACATCGAAAGTGTAGTCAGTCTTGTACTGGGTCATGGTGGTGAGAGAGATGTTCTTGGGGTAGGGGAAGTCGGGACGCGGGGAACGGTCATAGTCGCCCATCAGCTGGGTGAGTTCACGGACACGATCCGAGCGGTAGTTGAAGAAGAAGAGGGTATCGTCATCTATACGAGCTCAATTAGTTGTCATGGCATTGCCTTTTTGGTTCGGACCAGACGTACCCTGGACACGACGCTCCTTGCCGCCAACAATGATGGGCTTCAGGAACTCATCGTTCTCGCCCTTCTCATAGCGCTCCCTGATGGTCTGTACCGGATCCGAGCTGTCCTCGCCCTCGCCAGTAACCAGACCCTTGAGGCCAACCTCGACACGCTCCCAGCGCTTGTCGCGGTCCATGATGTAGTAGCGGCCCACGACGGTGGCAATCGCGCCAGTGCCAATCTCCTGGGTCTTCTCAAGCAACTGCCGCATGAAGTTAACGGCGCTCTTTGGGTCGGTATCACGTCCATCGGCGAAGAAATGGATGAAGACCTCGGGAATCTGCATGTCCTTAGCGACCTGGAGCAAGGCGAACAAATGAGTGATGTTGGAGTGAACACCGCCATCAGAGACCAAGCCCAGAAGGTGCAGACGTCCATTGCCCTCCTTTGCACGGGTGAAAGACTTGACAACGCTAGGCACCTTGCCCATCTCGCCCTTCTTGAGGGTCTGGTCAATGCGAACACTGTCCTGCCAGACAACACGGCCAGCACCAATGTTCAGGTGACCGACCTCACTGTTGCCCATCAGACCCTCGGGCAGACCGACAGCGAGCGAAGAGGCATCCAACTCGGCGAAGCCCTGAGCGGTCTTGGAATTGGGCTCAGCGAAGCCGGACATGTGTGGGGTATCGGCCGCGGCGATGGCATCTCCCTGGGGCGGGGAATCGGGGCCTGCAATACCCCAGCCATCAATCACAACTGCAAGGTTTATGTTAGCTAGTATATCTTTTGAGGACCTGGGTGGCACATACTCAAGGCAACTTTTTGGTCAGCCATAGTGGGGTTTGTTATCGTGATTGGATCACACCCTGAAAGTATATAAACATTGATCAATTGCTGAACTGAAAGAAATTTAATAATAACCCGGTTATGCTGCTTACCTTTAGACAGAAGTTTAGAGGAGAAGATATCGAACGAAGGGGAATCAGACCACTACCTAGGTAGAGCAGAAAAAAAGGGCTGCCGGTGAAGGAGGGGCATTGACCCCGACGTCACCGTCACCGGGTGCCAGGAGCGTATTTGCTGATATAAGCATGTGTTGCAGCCGCGGGAGCGGACCTTTAGGGTGTTTCTTCCGACTCTTCCCTAAAAACTTACCCCAGCCGGGATCTACTCGTCCTTGAGATATCTTTCCTCGGGAATCCTTTTAGTCAACATTCCCGACAATGGCATCTCGATCCCCGCCAGTGGGCACTCCGCTGCTGAAATCCCCTGTACCCGATACGCCCTTCAAAGATGCGCCAATGCCAGCACCGCAGACAGTACCTTTCCCTTCACCACAGACCTTCGAGATAATCCCACCATTGCATGGGATTCTTTCTCGCTTACTCGCCTCCAAAGGCCAGCAAACCGGTTCATCGGATGGACCCGGGGATACAGCAGGGGTATCAGGAGCTTCCCAGGCACAGACGCAACAGGCACCCTCAAACACCCCCAATGGTGGACACAATGGCAACACTACATCTTCAAACGCTGTACCGGAAGTATCAGTTCTCGGTTCGACCGCTCATCCGCCCCTCGATGTCAAAAACCTCCCTACCGAAACCAGCTCCGTCAAGATTCGAATCCAGAAGGCTCGTACAGTCGTCGAAGGGCTACCAGATGTGCATCGGTCTGTCGATGACCAACAAAGAGAGATTGCGGAGCTGGAGGACCGTGTGAGACGATTGCGCTCTGTCATCTCTGACTTCGGGAGTCGAGCAGGAATGCTACATGAGGACAATAAGACCGCGGAAGCATGAAGCTTAAAATCGGGAATTTCATTCTACATTGGGAAATTTCAAGCCGGCCAGGTGCTGCAAGATTTCAGATTGATTTATTCGGCGTTTATAAGAAGGAAATACCCTGGCGTTTTTAGCGACTATTTCAAGACAACAAAGTCGCCATCGTTTCATAAGCTGTGGCAAATCCAGCAATTCACAATCTATTTGCTCTTTACTCTTTTCACTTTTCTCAAAGAATATTCACATTGAAGTTATATTGCAACCAATTCATTGTTCTGAAGCTCCGGCCAATCCAGTACAAATTTGGCTCCTTACACAAATTTTTTATAACCCAAAACCCTAATCCGGCCAGCTGTCTCCGATATCGTTCGGTGGCTTAAAGTTCAGCGCCTGAGGCAACGGAACCTTGGAAGATCCCCTCCCCCACCACTTCCATTTATTTTTTTCCTCTCTTCACCTCTCGTCCTCCATCTCCATCTTTTTTCTGTTTATCTTAGAAGACAGATTACCATACTTCATCATGTCTTACGCTCTCTCTGAGTCCCACCGGGACGTGAGTATCACATCTGCCCTCGTTTCTAAGATCATTGACTCATCGATTACAGCAAATGCACAACTCCCTCGTGTCCAGCGACCCAGAGGTTGCTTCTATCATGGTACGTTGAAATTATACATCATTGGCAGCTGCAGTCAATGCATTGTCCCTACCAGAAGATCCAGATGTGCTAATTCTTCTACTCATACAGGAGAAGGAGATCCAGCGTCAGCGTGAGTCAGTCGTCCTGATTGCCTCTGAGAACTTCACTTCTCGTGCTGTCTTCGATGCCCTCGGTTCGCCCATGTGCAACAAGTACTCCGAGGGTTACCCCGGTGCTCGTTACTACGGTGGCAACCAGCACATCGACGCCATTGAGATCACCTGCCAGCAGCGTGCTCTTAAGGCCTTCAACCTCGACCCCGCGAAGTGGGGCGTCAACGTCCAGTGCCTTTCCGGTAGCCCCGCCAACCTCCAGGTCTACCAGGCTCTCATGCGTCCCCATGACCGCTTGATGGGCCTGGATCTCCCCCACGGTGGTCACCTGAGCCACGGCTACCAGACCCCCTCCAAGAAGATCTCCGCCGTTTCCACCTACTTCGAGACCTTCCCTTACCGTGTCGACCTTGAGACCGGTATCATCGACTATGACACTCTCGAGCGTAATGCCGAGATGTACCGCCCCAAGTGTCTGGTCGCCGGTACCTCCGCCTACTGCCGTCTGATTGACTACAAGCGCATGCGCGAGATTGCCGACAAGGTTGGCGCCTACCTCATCGTCGACATGGCCCACATCTCTGGCCTGATCGCCGCTGGTGTCATTCCCTCTCCCTTCGAGTACGCTGATGTTGTGACCACCACCACTCACAAGTCTCTCCGTGGTCCCCGTGGTGCCATGATCTTCTTCCGCAAGGGTGTCCGCAGCACCGATAAGAACGGAAAGGAGGTCCTTTACGACCTGGAGAACCCTATCAACTTCTCCGTCTTCCCTGGCCACCAGGGTGGTCCCCACAACCACACCATCACCGCTTTGGCCGTTGCTCTCAAGCAGGTTGACACCCCTGAGTTCAAGCAGTACCAGGAGCAGGTCATCAAGAACGCCAAGGCTCTCGAGGAGGAGTTCAAGGCCCTTGGCCACAAGCTCGTCTCCGACGGCACTGACAGCCACATGGTCCTCGTTGACCTCCGCGCCAAGAGCCTTGATGGTGCTCGTGTTGAGGCTGTTCTGGAGCAGATCAACATTGCCTGCAACAAGAACTCTATCCCCGGTGACAAGTCGGCCCTCACTCCTTGCGGTATCCGTATTGGTGCCCCCGCCATGTCTTCCCGTGGTATGGGTGTGGAGGACTTCAAGCGCATTGCCCGCTACATTGATCAGTCCATCACCCTCTGCAAGAAGATCCAGGGTGAGCTTCCCAAGGAGGCCAACAAGCTCAAGGACTTCAAGGCCAAGGTTGCCGATGATAGCGTTCCTGAGATCCTTGCTCTCCGCAAGGAGATTGCCGAGTGGGCTAGCGTCTTCCCTCTCCCTGTCTAAATGGGATATTGAGGACTGGGTATGAGTTACGGAAAAATCAAGCGGGATTTGAATTAAAGTCTCACGAGTTCAACATCATTTCGTATAACAAAAGAAAAATATACATGGGTGCGTTTTTAGGGGTTAATTACCGGACTGCTTTTTCAACCTGACGCGGGTCATTGGGATATGGGAATGCTTTTTTGCATGTGAAACGAGCAATGTTATTTTTGGCGGTTGGGTTTCGCACTTCTTCAACAGCGGGCTCACATGAATTTCTATAAGGGGAAAAGTTCAACATTAATTGAGCGTCCTATGTACATTCTACAATCTGTTCTCAACACAAGGATCTATAGAATCCAAGGACTATTTTCTCTCTGCTTTGTCCTTCCTAATTTGGTTCTATTATCCAGGCTTTCATATGTCCACCCGTACTCCGTAGATTCCCGTGAGTTGCCTTCTCTGGTTAGTGTTGCCCAGGCCTGGCCCTATGTTGTGTACCTCGTGCGATGTAGCCGCGGAAAACACTCAAACATTGTAGCAATGCAGCGCGCCTTTATGGACTTATTTAGGTTTATGTTTAGGAATTTAGATGGATGGCAGAGAGAGAGAGCGGGCCTCTATTCATGAATGGATGCATGGGATTTGGTGAAAACCCATGCATGCGTCGACGGAAACATCTCTGTGAGGACTCATTGTTTGTGCAAGATACTTACTCTAACAATCGTATCATTTTGAATGCATCACGCTACCAGTCCTCCCAGACGCGTGAAAAGCTCAACTTCCATTCGTTCAGCCGCATCTGGTTGCCTGAGGATGCTGCCCATTGGATCCTCACCAAGATCCTCCTCCCATAGTGTCTCTGGTTCGGCATTGGCCTTCAGGTTGCTGTACAGGCACATACGCAGGTGCCAACGAAAGAGGTCGGGACTCACACGGTCGGCACCACTTATAGCAGTGTTCCTAAGACGAGTACCACCAATTCTCCCAAGATCCAGTCCGAATACAATAATCTTGTATTCAGCCTATGCTCACACAATTAGTATATATCGGGAAACTAGCGCATATATAGGGACTTACATCAGGATCAATCCCGACTTGGAAATCATCAAACTGGGTGTGTATATCCGTGCAGAGAAGAAGCCCATTCTGGGCGGAAAACAGGCCCGATTCCCCAATCTCGCTATTGGGGCGAGCGTCCGTAATATATTGCCGGTATCCATTTCGCTTCCATTCCTCTAGCATGCTCACAGGGAATACATGCGTAGCGTCGAGGCCTCGGAAAGGACATTTAATGTTGGTTAGCCTGGGCGGCCCGGAGATTACGCAGCAACCGTCTCTTTCACGGAGGGTATTCCGAAACGCCGTTTGCTATAGAAGTAATTAGCCCTGGTTCTCTTTGCTTCTGATCATTTGTGCTTTGACTTTACCAGACGGTCCCGTTCGCTCTGAACCTGGGATTGGGTATCGGTGTCGCGAGTCGTGACGCGGCGTGGTGCAGAGTTGGTTGTCAGATTGACGGTAATGGGGTTCTTGTCTATACGATTGTCAGCTGAAAACCCCAGTTATGCAGACGTATCAAAGCGTACCTTTATCCATAACAATGTAGTTGCCAGGATTTACCGCAGCCCGGCCGTTATGCCGGAGTGCAGTGCCTGGTGTGCCGTCCCTCTGCAATGTATAGATTGCCCACTCGTTTTGGTTGGGAAAGATGAATATCGATGAACAATATCGGAGCAGCATTCCAGGGAGAATGTATCGGTCACGTCTGTCAGTCGGGAGAATTAAAGCTACAGCAGGGCTGTATTAGTTGCCGAACTAGCTGTGAGGCTATCATGTCTTACCGGCAAGGAGAGATCCATTGTCCTGGTAAACTCGGAGGTTGAACTGTGGATGACTTGGTGCTTCAAGGACACGAGTTGCCATATTGGAATCACAGAGAAGTGGAAGAGGGAAACAACCGAGAGGAGTGAAAGAGAGAAGTAATTGAGAGGATTGAAGAAGGAACCAATTGATAGAGGAGCAACAGAGGGAAACAATTGAGAGGAAATTGAGAGGAGTGAAGAAGGAAGCAATTGGTGGAGGAGTAAAAGAGAGAGACAATTGAGAGGAGTGAAAGACAGAAGTAATTGAGAGAATTGAAGAAGTTGAAACAATTGAGACAATTGATAGAAGGCGACTTTACTAAAGCAATACTTCCCGATTAAGTTAGTTTGGCTCTTTCGCCGTAGATCCGGTCCACGGTCCACGTGAGCTACGGATAACTCTCAACCTTAAGAGACGACTCCTCTCTTTGCTCTCCTTTGGCTCGTGTTTTTCTGCTTATCTGCTTTTTCCATTTCCTGTCTCTTGCCCTTTGGTTCCAGTTACTGCACTTCTTCACAGGCTTCTACAACCTGTCTCTAAATTTAGCCCTTGGAGTTCCAGGCCCCATCGATAAGGAAGTATCTTATCGCCCCGGACCGCCCGGGACCCTCACGGAGGTATACTTAGACCTGTGACGGAAAACTCGAGAGCTCGAGACAGTGCAGTGCATCTTGAAGAAGTCATTGCTGGACCAAGAGAAAACAGGACCTTTCCCGACATGGCGAATACCGCTCAATGCTACTATTGCTTTGAGTCTCTCCTTGCTTCATTCGAGGATCGCGAGCCTACCACTCTGGCAGCTGTAGAGGCTCTATGGGAACAGCACGAGCAAACTAAGAAGTTGTCGAGTCTCGAAGAGCAAATTGAAGAGGAAGATACAGATCGCCAGCAGTCCATAAATGAACAGGACGAAGATGACGACAGCAACCAGTCGTCCCAGTCGAATAGTCGGCCCAAGAAGCTGCAAGTTCCCCGCATCAGCCGTCTGCAGAGCCAATTTTCCGCCTCTTCCAGTGCAGCCACATCTTCATCGTCCGCATCCAATACCTCTTCCAACTCGCTACAGTCGAGCTCAACCAATATCACCACGCCAAGCGCAGTTTCCGGGACTCCCCAGCTGAGATCGCCTGATCAGCGATATCCCCTGTTCGTGACATGGAATACGTTGTCACGAAGCGGACACAAGTCTCTACGCGGGTGCATAGGCACATTCGAGGGGCAGGAACTTGCAGCGGGGTTGAAGTCCTACGCTTTGACCTCGTACGTGGTTCCCATTGAATACCCCTCTCTCAATACAACGCTACGAAGAACGGTATACTCCTATCTGTATATTAACTAACCCACATGTGATTTGGTTTTAGGGCCTTCGATGACACCCGTTTTGAACCCATTCCCAAATCCCTTCTCCCCTCGCTATCATGCTCTCTCACCCTTCTTGGGTCCTTCGAGCCGTGTACAAATGCCATGGACTGGTCTCTGGGCACTCACGGACTGCGGATCTCATTCATTCACCGCGGCCGTCGCTATGGAGCTACTTATCTCCCTGACGTCGCTGTTGAGCAGGGCTGGACCAAAGAAGAGGCCGTGGAGAGCTTGATGCGCAAGGCAGGTTGGGATGGTGGTGGTGGTAGTACTGCACGGAGGTTGCTACGCGGTGCAGCTGGTGGGAACTCCGGCGCCACCAAGCCCTGGGACCAGGTTTCGGATTTCCGTACTGTCAGATATCAGGGCCTCAAGGCAAGTGCTAGTTATGCGGAGTGGCAGGAATGGCGGCAGTGGGTTCTCTCTCTAGACGATGGGGAGGAGATTCTGGAAGGTGCGGATTGATTGGCATCTTTTTGTCTAGATCGCTTTGCTTTTCGTCCCACATCTCAACGCTTCAAGTGGGACTGACGATTATAATGATTTTTTTTATTCGTGAGTTTACTTTTCAGACATTTTCGGCATGGGCATTAATAAGAGATAGCAATGGGCGCGGGCGTTCACGGTCATGATGAGAATTTGATATGGCATCTCAGCTCTATAAAGATAGTGAACAAGTATTTGAAACTGAGACTCATCCGAGAATTATTGATTATAAACACTGGCATAATTCATTGTATTTAATAATGGTGCGATATGCAGAGACATTGAAAAGGAACCAAGCAAAAGGAAAAGTCCCAGAGAAGAGCAGCCAGTGATTCCCCCAAAACCGAATGCGAACATGCCAACGGACGAAACACGGCATAGACAAAAGCCAAGTATAGATATCTATGCATCCTAACGCGGGGTACGGCTCCACAAACCAGCAACCATCTCCTTAACTCTCCGCTCCTGCGCCCGGATCTGCTCCTCAGTCTGCCCCCGCGCATTACCACGACTATCAATCTGCATATGAGCCCCGCCAGCATTGACCGACGCAGGGGGAGGAGCATTATGCTTCTCCTCGATGATTTCGTCACCATTGACACGCTCAGGCTTGGGATCAACGCTCAAAACACCGTCCATCATAAAGCCGCCACCCTCGCGAAGCTTGTTGATAGCCCGCACGGTGTCGATAGCACGGTGTAGCGTGCGGCGGGCGTTGAAGTTCTTCTTGACATTTGGCAGCAGATCTTCGCCCGAGCCCACCTTGCCGCTGTCGTAGGCCAGGTTGACCCATGGGTGCTGGAGAGCTTCGTGGGCTGTCATCCGTGACTTCGGGTTGACTGTCAGGCAGCTGCTGATGAAGTTGCGCGCTTCTTGCGATACACCGCGCCAGTATTCAAGTGGTGTGAAGGAGTAGTCTGCTGCTAAGATTGCTTGCATCTCTTCGAGGTTAGAGTCCCGGTCGAAGGGCGTGTATCCACATAGCAGGAAGTAGGTGATCACGCCGATGGCCCAGATGTCGCTAGACGGGGATGGCTATTAGTAAAATGCAAACAATCGCGATGAGATGAACTTACACTGGCTTGCCGTGGCCGCTCTTTTTGAAGATCTCTGGTGCCATATACCCTGGCGTTCCACAGGTTGTGGTCAGGACGTGGAACTGCTCCTCGTCCATGATCCTCGACAAGCCGAAATCAGCAATCAACAGATCGGCGTTGTCTTCTGGTGTGCGGAAAAGTAAGTTCTCCGGCTTCAGATCACGGTGTACGATTCCATGGTCATGCAGATAGGCCACAGCCGAGAGTACTGCGCGCATAAGGTCTGCAGCGTCCGACTCGTAATAACTGCCTTTGCGACAGATGCGGTCGAATAGTTCTCCGCCCAGCGCGAGATCGGTAACAAGATATACTAGGCAACATCACTTGTCAGTGGGGGGCGCGATTGGAGCGATCATGCAGGAGCGAAACACACAGTTGTTCATGGTCTCAAAGTAGTCGACCAGGGTGAGGATATTCTGGTGGCCCAGTGACACCTTCTTCAATACCGCGATCTCATTCCGGACCTGTATATTTCGGAAGACGTCAGTCATGCTCTTGTTCCCGCAGTCGTCTCTCCCCGACACACCATATGCTCCCGCCCGGACATGAGACGCTTGTTGATGACCTTCGCCGCATAATAGCGACCGGTGTCGATGTGCACACATTCCTTCACAACAGAGTACGAACCAGCGCCCAGTGTCTTCCCAGTCTTGTATCGGCACGGTTGGACTTTCGGCTTCTGGCTCGGGGGTTGTGCCGCCATTGCGAATAAAACCAAGTGCGGGAGGCGCGAGAGGCGCGATGCGGATTGGGGAGGATGGGAAGTTGTGCGACGTAAAGTGCGAGTGAAGGACTTGAGCGCGGTGCTGGAGGGGTTCGACTCGAGGACGCGATAGATATACGTCTGCCTTATGTACCTGCGCAATCCAAAAAGTCAGCCTCGGAAAGTGGAGCAGGAGTCTAGCGCGAATACCCAATGTGAGACTGCGCAGAGAATACTCACAGTTGGGCGACGATGGCTGATTATACCTGGGCTTATGGTATTCCCAACGGGGTTTATCGTGATGTTGTCCGAGGCACTGCGGGGGTTTGAAGTCGAAGATCCTGGGGAATCGTTGGCGGGGCTATGGAAGGGCTGAAACCTCAGATGAAACTATTAAACAATTCAACTCCAACCGTGTTGGCAGCTGAAATACAAATTTTGAAGAAAATAGTTGAATTAAAGGCCGAGATAGAAAAAGACCAACGGCGCGATTATTGGAGAGGCATTTCTGCCCAGTTGGCTATTTACATCCGACTCAAACGCCAGCCCAATGCAAAAACAAAGAAAAACAGGGGGAAATCCGAAGAAAAGCCAAAAAGAGAAAAAAAGAAAAAAGAAAAAAGAAAAAGTACATTCAAAATCGCTCAAGCACCTCCTCGACAATATGCTCCAATAGTTGTAGCTTGTGGAATTTGGCCACGCTCTCCAACACTTGTAGTTTCTTCTCGATCTCATTTCGATCAACTGTCGCAGTCCATGCACCACTGCAAGAACAGTGCTCCATGAAATCACTGACCTTAAGACTACTGCACTTCGAACACTTGATATCCTGTGTCTGCCACTCGACAACAAAGCCATGGACTTGACCAATGAGGAATTCTTCAGTAGCCAATCGGTCGTACTCGGCGTGACAGAAGGGGCATCGCCAGGGCTGGGTAGATTTGCTGGCTTCTGAGCTGGCGTCAGGCAGCACATCTTCGTCGCGACAGAGGTCGAGATCTCGAATAAGACAGCAGGAGTTGCAGGACATTTCTGGGAGCTTCAGGCTAGCACTAGGGTTCTCGAATCGGCCCTCCTTGCTGAATTCCCGGACCTCGAAAAGGGCAAGAAGCTCGCGCCGAAGCAACCGTGACTCTAGGGTTGTTGTCTTGGACAAACTCAGAACCTGCATTAGCAGTTTCGTCAACTCCAAAGATGGGTTGCGGTTGTCCTTGGGACCGACTAGGACTCCTGGCAACACGGGGAAGGCATAGTCGGATGCAAGCTCAGGATGAAGCATCTCGTCACGTTGTCTGCGGATCAACCCCGAGATTTGCTTCTTCAATGGCTTTGAGAATCGATCCGAGAGAATAGCAGTGATCTCCTCGTCGTCTCCTTCGTTGGTCCGTCCAATGGGAATCTGTGTTGGCCGAGGCGTTGAGGACAGATCCCCGTCTTGGAGTTCTGGCCGTTTCAATCCGTGCATCAGCTCGATGTACTCGACAATCCAGTCATGGAATATAGTCTGCATGGGCATTGGCAGGAACCGGCTGAGCTGCCAGTGCATCGCTGTTTCGAGATCCTGTTCGTCGGCCTCGGTGACCTCTCGACAACCCTTGCCTCCGTAGTTATATTCATCATACCAAACGAGGTAGTCCCAGTATTCTTTGATCTCTAAATCGATAAAGTGGAATGAAGGGTTGGCCCGAATTGACTTGAGGACATACTGGCTGTAGGCGTAGGCATTGCCAACCTCGGTCTTAGTCGTTTGGAGAAGGAGGCGCGTGGAGCTGGCAAAGATGATATGTGAGCCGACACGTCTGAACTCAGCCATCAATCTCTGGAATGACTTCCGTGACATTAATCGCACATAGTTGTGCAGAGACCGATCATAGAGACAGGACACAGGGCTTTCCACCCATCGGATCAGATGTTGGACCATGATATCGGCCATGTTGTTCCCTGCACAGGCCTCTGTCCACCAGTGTTTTACCATCTCTCGGAGGACAACAACACCGGCAGAGGCAAATGCTTTCTCTGAATAGAAAACCCCAGTGTCTTCACCGTCCCCAGAAGGAGCCAGTAACGTATCACTGCCGTCCATTTCATTGATGATAGAAGATGTCAGAATTGTGTTGATCGACAGATTCCGAACCTCGAGTTCAATGCACACTGTGGAGTAAGCACCTGGTACATTGACAGACGGCATGTTGACTTTGTCCAAGGCACCTAGGATGTCATCCCTTTCATAGCCCGCGTGGTCAGGACGTGGCCCGGATGACCACCAGAGCACAACATTGTTCTGTTGGAGCCTTCTGGCGTACGAGACATCGATGAGGTACCGGGGATCTTCACTTTCCAGGTTGCAAAGCGGAACGTCACCGAACCGAGCGAGCATGGTCAAGTGCTGAATCCACGATGACAAGTATAGATAGCGCGTAACGAGGCGTCTCGCAATGAACGCTTGCCAGCCCAGAGGTGGAAGTTCCATGTCCGATGCTTCGGGCTTCACGGACAACACTGGATATTCCTTCAAGATCGGTATGTCGTGACATAGGCGGTCTTTTTGTTGGGATTGAATGACAAGTACGGCAGGCTGACTCTCATCATTTCGAATCTTCCTGATCAGATCACCAACCTCAAGGTGAGCCTTCCTTCGCGTCATCACCTGGGTAGTTTTGAAATGGATATTGTCCTGGTATTCGAATGCATGCTGCGACTCATCACCCGATGCGGCTTGCATCTTACGAGTGAGAAGCTCGGTGTAGATTTTATCGACGTTGGGGAGACCCTGGACATCTC
Source organism: Penicillium sp. CF05 (assembly GCA_002916455.1). Taxonomy (NCBI): domain Eukaryota; kingdom Fungi; phylum Ascomycota; class Eurotiomycetes; order Eurotiales; family Aspergillaceae; genus Penicillium; species Penicillium sp. CF05. The sequence continues at coordinate 16,358 of PKQL01000050.1, read as the reverse complement.
TTGTGCGATTGAGAACGATAATGTGTGCCTCGTTCTTAGATGTTGAGAATATTGCGAAGATTTGTCTATCTCCAGAGACAATGTGATATAGGTAGTGGAATACCAATGACGAGTTCATCAGATAGGGCTGATCAGAGGATGTGTGAAGTAAGGTTGAAAGGTCGAAGCCCTTGTCCAAGCCGTCACCTAGGACACCACGTTGCTGCTCATCAAAGGTACAATGGCTTCCAAGCTTGAGTACTGCTCGAGTGCTTAACGGGATGTTTCCCTCGTAGACGCCCTCAACGCTAGGGTGCTGGAAGAGAATATCCATCTTGTCGGCTTCTTCTAGATATTTCTCTTCCGACAAAGACAGCTTGAACAAGTAAACCGAGGGATGTCCGTTGGGTAGGGTGTGGTTGACCTTCTCGACTTCACAATCCGGCACGTCAATGTCCGGCAAAGAATCCCGTTTCAAGTTCAGGAAAAATTGCCGCTGGACTCTAACGCTGAGGGCATGGATCTTTTGGTCAATCAGTACGAAAGCTCGCACAACTCCCGGAACGCCCGTATCGCAAAGCTGCAGGACCTGCCATGTGCTAATGTACAGCATTTGAGCTTGGTTGCGGAAGAAGTTGCTCAAGGAATCCGAGGCGACGTTGGTTCGTTCGCCAAACAACTGACGACGGCGAATCCGTGCTTGTTTTTGTATCTTCCATTTTTGCTTCTGATACTTGAGGAATCCTTCGTAGTTTTCCGACATCGATGGCATAACTGCTGGCAGGCTAGCAAAGGGGTCAAGAGCTGCCTTCGGGGCATTTTCTGGATGCTTTCTCTTTTGGGCAACCTTGTTGGGAGATTCCATTTTTTGAGTCGAGCCTGCGATTGCTTCATCTAGGTCGCCAGCGTGCTGAACCCGATGATCTAGGATATTGGCGTTTGTCGAAGAAAGTGGCGTCTTCTCAGTCTTGGTGAATAGGTCAGTCATCTTCTTTTGCTTGAACCTGTCATCCTTTGTGTTGATCCGACGTTGCAACCAATCGGGGTGGGCAACCCGAGGCACTGGGTTTCGAAGCTTCTGAAGCGCAGCTGGGATGGTAATCAACTTCTGGATCACGGATCCCAAACGCTCTAGGTAATAGTCCCAATCGATCACAGTTCGAGGATCCATATCGCCAGGGTCCTCTTTTAGCCATTTGCGCAAGAAGAATCGCTTGATGTTATCTTCGGCTGAAAATATAGCCACAGGAATGGCTCTTTCAGTGACAGGTGTGTTCCGTGGACGTGATGAGATAATGTATTTGCAGTTGAGGCCTTTGTCCTTGATCATCTGTTCACCCAGGAACTCTGCCAGGCGTTTAGCCGTCGTGATGGATGTGGATTTTTGGGAGCCGTACTCTTCCAGGGTCTTGGACATGCTTCGATTTTCCGAAATGAGATCGATCAGCTCTTCGTCAGCCAATGTCGTTCCATGTTCATATAGAACGTCTAACCACCGGTCCGCAACTCGGGCCACAGAGGCGTAGGTCTCGGCAAGATTAGAGCCCTCTAGGAAGAATTTGAAGAGCTGCGTCTGGAAGATCTTAATCAACTTCAGCTCTCCTCTTCGCTTAACTTCGAACCCCTTGAGTTCAGCTAAAGAACCATCGTGGTTGAAGACTGCATATCGTTTCTTCAGGTTCTTGTCTTCCTCCTTCGACGTTGGCAAAATCATTGCCCGGTACGGTCCATCCACTTCGAAGAAGATGGAGTTTTCACTGTGAGTCTCGTACTTGAAAGTTTTCGGATCGACAAGCGCCTGGTACTGGTGGTTGGTGTACCTTGCATGAACGAGGTGGTTGAGCATGACACAAGGGTATGAGATACCCAATTTCTTCCCGTTTTTCAGGTTGAAGGAGAAGTTATCAGGGAATCCTCCAGGAAGCATACACCAGATACCGTCGGTATCCAACTCCAGCGGACGACCGATGCGTTCGACAAGCTCTCTCGCCATCTGAATGATGTGAGCGCCAGTCAGACAAGTGACACCGGCCATTTCCATGGAATACCACCGAGAGCCCTTTCGCATTACATATCCGTAGAAACTGTTGAGAATGACCTTGTGTGCAAGCTGAAGAGAATCGAACAGAATAATCATCTTCTTCGCCTCATCGACCTCAGCGGCTGAACCGCCCGACGACTGCAAACTATCGGCTTTGTTCTTCCAGGATTTTTGCTTGCCCTTGAAGTCGTACCGTCGATCACGGAAGGCTCTGACAGTGTCAACATAGAACGGGTTTTCTCTTTGGCAAATGATAGCCTCCCGCTCCATCGTTTTGCTGTCGTGAATCTTGTGGTAAATCTTCTTGCTGTAATCCTGTAGCCGTTTCTTGACCACTCCAGCTTGCTCTTCAACACTCAATTCACTGAAGGACCTCATTGGGGAATTTGGGTGCCGGCCTGGGAAACGTTCATTGGCTGTGGCACGTCGGATCATGTTGTATTCGTCACGTTTGGCAGGCAAGAATTCACCACGCCATGCCCAAGGCATGCGTCTATCACAGGTCTTTCCGGGTCGATTGAAGTCGCAGGCGGCACAATTCGATTCATCAATTAACGAGTCTGGTTGTAATCGGTTGGTGATCATGATGTTGGGATACATGGAGGCAACGTCCAAATGGTAAATAAAAGGCACTTCGTTCCGGACTGGATTGTTCTTGAGATCGAGCAAACGCTCCACAATTTGTGCCTTGACCTCATCATAGTTCACGACATCATCCATGGACTTTTTCTCTTCAACTTCGATACTGAACTTGAGGGCGTGATCGAGATCCTTGAGAAGCTCATCAATCGCAGTAGGATCAACGGTAAAGTGCGTAGGGATATCACTTCGGAAGACACCAGCTTCAATACTTTCAACGTGGCCACCAACATAGGTCTCTGACTCAAGGAGATGGCCTTCATAGAAAGCCTCTGGAGGATTCTTATGCTTGTTTGGCAAGACAATCTCATGCTGGTATGCTTGAACCATGAGAAGCATCTCACACAAAGTTCCAGTACCCTTCCGCAATGTTTCGTCGGGGTTAAGGGGAATGATCGTGCAGAGTGAGAAGATGAAGGGGTGGACATATTTCATGTACAGGTAATAGGTTGCAACTGCATCGGACACCGAGTATTCAGCGAGGGTCTGTGGCCTTTCACTCGCATACGGCGTCATAAGCTCTGGGTCGAGTTCATCTGGGTCGTAACCAAGCTTTGCAACAGTCACGGCTTTCAAGCCACGACTTCCTTGAGGAAGGTAACTGTCACGGTTGACCCAGGCGAAACAATCCATATGCACACAGTTGTCGGCTTGGTAGATATCCTCGCTGTTTTTCCGGAAGCCGATCTCCATATACATGTCAAGTCCAAGAATACTGGCTCTGGTCTCAACAAACGGCCAATCGAAGAAGTCACCGTTGTACGTCGCAATAACAGTAGGCTTGGAAATCTTGATATGCTCGAAAAATCGCTCGAGGACCCCTCTTTCATTGGGTTCATTGAAGATAATGAAAGGTCCATTGTACTCTGGTTTGGGAGTGTACTCGAAGTCGTGAATGTCCTCAGATACAATCTCTCTGTTGGTAATTAGGAACCCTTGCCCATCGATCATGTATGAAATCATCATGATCTGATCCATCGCGGCATCGGGAAACTTCAGCGGTAACTTCGTACACTCGATATCAAAAGCGAGGACGACAGGATCGGCACGCTGAAGCCTATCTTCCAGGCAGGTCAGCGATATCACGCCGTGATCTGCCTCTACATTATACCACTTTCCAATCCGAATGTCTGCGAGGCGTCAGCTCTAAGGCCTCCCTAGAAGACACAGAAAATACCAACCTTTGTCAATGCATACCCGGACATGGTATGGCACGTCGTATTCTCGAATATCAACAATAAAATCACTCGCTTGTAGATTGCCATTAGGTCGTTGCTCATTAATTATTTCGTCGTCAAAAAGGTCGATACCAGCAGTCGCACTATAAGGACCATGGATTAGCCCAATTTTCGGATCGAATCAGGTAATGTAGAACAAACCTGGTCATCTCAACATATGCGTCCATCGCACTCTCGTTCTTCTTGTTCTTCTCTGCGAGAGGAAGGAGGGTCCTCCTAACCTCTAAAAGGTTGCTCACGTTGGCGAAACTGAGCTTAATGTAGGTCTTCCGGTAGCCGAGAAGGTGATTTGGGAGCTTGAGATCTTCTCTCTCAAGTCGCTTGAATTTTTTGATCATCCCCTCAAAGGTTCGGCGACACCACTCTTCTACCTCCATCTCGTAGCCTTTTTTGACCGCAATCAAAAAATAAGGGTCGTATTCCACGGTGGCTTTGAAACTTCCTCCGTCGTCCTGCAGGAAGTAATAATCCACGCCGGCACGGCCTCCAGGCACGTCCGAGTCCTCAATTGATGTGCTGTGCATGTTGACCAGCCAACCGGCCCTTGTCTCGCCAGACTCGAATCGTGGGAAGCCGAGAGTCTCATCGATACTGTTGGCCAACCGAATGGCTTCGAATTTCTCATCTTGGGATGTTGCCTCGGTCGAGCGTAAGGAGTTGAATTGGACCGTTTTGGAGCGTCGAGGATTCGAGGATGCAGCACCAGATCGGAATTTGTTTCCATATTTGCTGGGCTTTCGTGAAGGCATTGCGACGCTTCGCCCGGCTGGGCTTGTTAAAGTACCTCTTTCAAAGGGCGGAACCAGAGTAGAACATGAAATGCGCACTTGGTGAATCCGGATCAAACAAGAAAAAGAAGAAAGTGTAGATGGGCACAAATAGAACGAGATTTGGTACTGGGGCTAATTGTGCCTCTGGAAGGGTCCAGCAATGGCTTACGATCTGCACTAATCAAATCCATTTCGATGGTCCCGACGCGTTCGCGTACCGCCCGGGCGCGTCAGAATTGTTAGTCAGCCTTCCGGAATAACTATCTGTTTTGGGGGCTGCCTGGATTATCTATTCCTCCGATATTGATGATCTTCTTCAATAGCGGATAAGACAGTAAGAAATCTAGACGCAATTTACTCTACACAACTATGGCGGAAGACACACAAGACCCTGGGACTCTCCCGGTAGCTGGAAATAATGCACAAACCCCCAACGACCTGGCCGATTCGCAGGCACCAAAACACACTCCGTCTCAGTCACAAACTGGAAAGCTATGGGATGCCTTCGGAAACCCTGAAGAACCCGCGAACGCGCTCGCCAAAGCAACCTATAAGCCCCGGGGCAAGGACCCTAAGGATGTCTCATACTCCGAGATTATTGGAACCTTCCCGGTCTCCGAAATGACCACCCTTCACAAAAGGCCGTGTGCTCGGGAGTCCTTGTTGACTGGCATTGGCGTCGGATTTGGAGTTGGTGGTCTACGAGGTGTGCTCAAAGGTATAGCTGCACTCTTCTGGCATTGGAAAACTTGAATCATGGGCTAATATGTGCATGCAGGACGGTACTATCTATGGTCTGCTGCGAACTGGGCTGTTGGCATGTTTGCGATCAGTTCATTGGCCTCATATGAATACTGCCGCTGGCGACGAAATAATGAATTGAGTGGCATGGCAGAAGCGCTCGATATGATGAACCAATTGAAGGCCAAGAAACAACGGGAGAAGGAAGCGGCAGAGGAGGAAGCGGCAATGCGCGCGCGTCTTGCCGAGGAGGAAAGGAAGAGCAAGAGTTGGACCAATCCCTCCAACTACAAATTCTGGTAGTGCTGTTGACTCATGAAAAGGAGTCGTGGAGTTCATGAGGTGTTTGGAAAAGTGTATATTCTGATCGATAGATCAAGACCAAGTGGTGATCGACGTCATGTCATAAGTCATCTCTGTGTATCATAGCTCTCTGCAAAGTTCATATTGTCCAATCAATCATCGTTGGATTCCCCCGTGTGTCCGAAAAGAAAAGACAAAAAAAAAGAAAAAGAGGGAGAAACTCCCCATACGCCTGCCCTTCAAAAGAGAAACGCCGAAAGATATCCAAAATGTAGCTGCACATTGCGCAGCCATGCTTGCCTCGCTAGCAATTGAATTTCACTCGCTTCTGAATTGCACCTTCGTTTATGCCGCGCAAGTTATCCTGACCAACGCCATCCCTCCTCCTTTCGCGTCGTCTCTCACGAGCCTCCCGGGCTTCGCGATTCTTCCATTCTGCCACTTGCTTTTGCCGCTTCTGTGATCTTTCCCACGCAATTGAGGCGGTGGGCTTGAAGCCTATGCCGTTGATCCCATATCCATCATCCGTCGGGTCAGATGGATTGTGGCCTGTTATTTCTGAATCATGCCATACAAGCGGGTCTTCTTCAGATGGAGTATTCGCAAGAGGAGGGGATAATCGTTGTTTGCGCTTAGATGGCGAAGAGGGATTTAAATTCTTGCGAGAGAAAGTTGCAGTCTTCTTCTTTGAGGGGGATTTTGGCAAGGAAGTCGGATCCTGTGTCGGGGGCGGCTCGAATCGCGGCGCTTGGCGGTCACCGGGTTCGTTGCTAGTGTCCGGTAAGGCTTCAGGCATATTCTTGAGCTCGTGTCTGTCTGGCTCGCATGCTTTCTGTGCCGGTAGAGCCGAAGATCCTCGCCGTGGGTTGCCAGTCAAGCTTCCAGGGTCCGAAACAAGATCGCCACGGATCGCTAACTCTCCGAATCGTCCAGCTACTACAGTGCGAGGACTGTAGCTTTCCAGCTCGTCCTCGTCCTGAAGTGGAACTTCTTGAAAACTGTCAATAGAAGCTATCGATGTGGGTGACGCCGAAGGGCTATAGCAGTCTGATTCAGAGGCCTCTCGTTTGCGTTTTGGAGAGAAAGATGAAGGTAAGCCTGTTGGCATCATACTGAAAACGGACGTAGTGGGGACGTCACCGAGCAACCCGATGGGTCTCATTTGTAAATAAATAGTGTAACCACCACCAAGTTGTTCTCAAGAGACGAGACTATTCATTCTGTAGAGCCCGCAAGTGGCGGAGGTCAGGGCTGAGAGGGGTTTTGGTCTTGGACATTCGGCATTGAATCAGACTGTGGGGTACGTGTGTACTCCGTACACAATGATCGCCACTAAATTGGCCGCGCATCCAATATGTATACATCAAGGGATTATTTTTAGTCTCTTTTGTCTTTCTATTTCTACAAGGAATAAAAATAGGATTCTTTGAGACTGGAAATCACCTACTCCGTACACAGCAGTGACCACATGACAAACAACTTAAAACACTTAATTGAAAAATATCAGAGCAGCGATAGTCAGAGCTGCTGAGGCAAAAGGCCTGGTAATAATTTACAAATACCTGCAAGCCGTACCAATCGAGTCATGAAGACAAAAGCAAAACCTAACGCCATGACGAAGACTCCCAAGTCCAAACACATTGCGCATCTAGGCCTTTTGCTTCTTCTTGGAGGGCTCGGCATCCGTATCGTGCTTGCGCTTCTTCTTCTTGTCGGACTCGCCCTCACCCACGGACTTTCTCTTCTCTTTCTTCTCCTTCTTTTCCTTCTTCTCCTTCTTTTCTTTCTTCTCCTTCTTCTCCTTCTTCTCCTCCTTAGCCTCAGCAACTTCGGCATCCTCCATCTCTGCATCGCTCTGGTCGGCATCGACATCAAGGTCAGCCAGCACGGCATCCATAGCGTTTTTCTGCAATATATTAGCATTGGTTTGTCCATTTAGTAGCGTAACTATAATTCAACTTACCATGGCGACCTCGTTCTTGGTAGGGGCAGCGCCGGAGGTGTAGAATTCCAAGCGCTCCTCAACCTGGCTCTTCAGGGCCTCACCGAACTTGGTGTTAGGCTCCTCAGAGAAGTTATCAATGCGGGAAGCAATGGAACACTTGTTGGCAAGGAAACGGGAGATTCTGCCCTTGTTCTTGGGGCCAGCGCGGCCGATAAAGGAAGAGTGGTACAGCAGACCGTACTTGGGGGTGTTTCCCTTGGTCTTCAAGGCACGGAAAAGAGCCTTCTCGGCACCAAGAATCTGAACGGTAGAGGCGGGGTACTTGGAGAGGTTGGTCAAGCTACCGGCGTGGGAGATCAGACGGGCGCCGACGACCTCACCGATGAGGGCGGCGAGGTTAGGCGCGACGACGCTCATCTTGGAAACAAGGTAAGCGTAGAGAGATTTGCGGTACTTGGCGAGCTTGACAACGCGCTCGGCGAAGGCTACCACATTCTCCATGTCAGCCTCAGAGATCTCTTGACCCATACTAGTCTTAGCGGCATCAATAATGCTCTGGGCAACAGCCTCGTCATCCTCAACAAGGGCGGCAATGTCGTGCAGGCTGTCGCTGGTCAGGGCTTGCTTGTCCTTGATGAAAAGGGCGAGCTCGGCGTAGCGCTGGTTGTCGGAGACAATCTTGACGAGCTCGGGGAAGTGCCACGAGTACCATTCGCGGACTCTCATGGAGAAGGTGTTGATGGCCTTGTCGAGCTGATCCAGGATGGCGATAGCCTGGATGATGTGGTTGTCGTCACGCTGGACGGAGAACTTTACCTTAGCACGTGAGTAAGCGTGACCGAGACCGAGCTGGGCAGTGTCCATGTCACCATCGCGCAGCTGCTTAAGAAGCTTGCTAGCGTGGAGACGGATACCACGGAGAAGATCCTGGACAACCTCACTGGTATCACCAGTTTCACAGTCCACGAATGAGAAAGCGGACTTGATGCTTCCTGCCAGAGCCTTGTCGGCAAGACCCAGGACCACCTTCTTCTTCTTGTTCGGCTTGGGGAGGTTCAATTCAAGGAAAGAGACTAGAGTCTCGGATGCGACACCTTCGGAGATATCATTGATTTCTCCAAGAGCCTGCTTGTTGTTCCTACAAATTGTTAGTCGGCGATGAAAAATGAAAACCTTTTCATTTAGACTGATAAAGCGTACTCGAAAGGCAGGAAACTCGAAAGCTCGACCATCTTGCCGAACTTAGCAAGGTCATTAACACCCTCCTGGACTTCCTTCAAGGAATTGCCGACAGAGTCACCCTGGTGGGCGACCTTGAAAAGCGAGTAACCCATAGGGCCCTCGAAAAGTAGGAAATCGGCCATCGTGTTAGCGCCAATCCAAGGTCAATCACAAGATAATGATAAAAACTTGTAACACTGGCCAGAAAACCTCGCAAAGTGCAATTTGATGGGTCTCTGGTGAGGTTGGCGACGGGCTGGAAATGGACAATTTTTTTTTCTTGCCGCTAGTGCGAATCCTAAGGCACCGAACCAGAGGTATGACGGTAGGCATCGGAGTAGACGTTTACCCGGCCCGCTGATATAACCACGTGATCATATGGATGCTTGAATGTGGGCTTTTTGGCCGCGGACCTAACGTGGAACAAGCGCTCTACCATCCCTTAATTTAATATTTTTGAGTTATTGGACGTGATACCCTGTCATTCATTACCTGGGAGATGTCTGCAACTCAACTACTTAACCCCAAGGCGGAGTCGAGGGTATGGAAAATATTCCCAGATGGCCCCTCAATGATATGCCCGCACACTAACATTTCACGCAGCGGAGAGGAGAGGCCTTGAAGGTGAACATCGGTGCCGGTGAAGGTCTTCAAGATGTTCTCAAGTCCAACCTGGGTCCTTCGGGAACTCTCAAGATGTGAGTTTCCTACGAATACACCTCACATACAAAGGTGACGAAGCTGACAAAACTTAGGCTGGTTGATGGTGCAGGCGCAGTATGCAATCTCCAATTCCGCTCGAATGGCACGAAACATCCCTTTCCTAATACAGAATTGCTATAATAGATCAAATTGACCAAGGATGGAAACGTTTTGTTGCGAGAGATGGTTCGTTCTGCCCCCCAGAATCACAGCACTTGGAGCTTCTGAGCTAACCTCTAACAGCAAATTCAAAACCCCACGGCTGTAAGATGAAATTACCTCGAAAATATCCTACATGTTGCTGACGAAGTGGAAAGGTTATGATCGCTCGCGCTGCGACCGCACAAGATGATATTACCGGTGATGGAACAACATCTGTCGTTCTGCTGGTGGGAGAGCTTCTGAAGCAGGCGGAGCGTCACATCTCGGAGGGTCTGCACCCCCGTGTTATCACTGATGGCTACGAGATCGCTAAGACTGAGGCCTTGAAAGTACGTAATGGGATTGAAAGTCAAAATCTCGAGATGGATTCTAACACATTACCCACAGTTCCTTGAGAACTTCAAGCTCGAGCGTGCTATTGACCGAGAGCTGTTGCTTTCTGTCGCTCGTACCTCTCTCTCCACCAAGCTTAACGGTGCCCTCGCTGAGAAGCTTACCCCCGACATTGTCGATGCTGTGCTCGCTATCCACAAAGCCCCTGAAAAGCCCGATTTGCACATGGTTGAGATTATGACGATGCAGCACCGGTCGTCATCGGATACCCAGCTTATTCGTGGTCTTGCTTTGGACCACGGTGCCAGACACCCCGACATGCCCAAGCGGGTGGAGAACGCTTTCATTCTCACATTGAACGTCAGTCTGGAGTACGAGAAGTCCGAAATTAACTCCGGGTTCTACTACTCCAACGCCGAGCAGAGAGATAAGCTGGTTGAGAGTGAGCGCAAGTTTGTGGATGCGAAGCTGCAGAAGATTGTGGACCTTAAGAAGGAGGTTTGTGGAAACGACCCCAACAAGGGATTCGTTATCGTCAACCAGAAGGGTATCGATCCCCTCAGCTTGGATGTTCTTGTTAAGAACGGCATTTTCGCTCTGCGAAGAGCCAAACGCAGAAACATGGAGCGTTTGCAGCTAGTCTGTGGTGGAACTGCTCAGAACAGTGTTGAGGATTTGTCTCCGGATGTTCTTGGGTGGGCTGGTCTGGTCTACGAGCACCAGCTTGGTGAGGAAAAGTTCACTTTTATTGAAGAGGTCAAGGATCCTAAGTCTGTGACTATCCTCATCAAGGGTCCTAATGGACACACCATCACCCAGGTTAAGGATGCCGTTCGTGACGGTTTGCGCTCTGTCTACAACACCATTGTCGATGGCTGCGTCATTCCCGGAGCTGGTGCATTCCAGGTTGCATGTGCCGCACACCTGCAGTCCCAGGCCTTCACCAAGACCATCAAGGGTAAGGCCAAGTGGGGTGTTGGTGCGTTCGCCGATGCCCTTCTGATCATTCCTAAAACTCTTGCTGCCAACTCAGGCCACGATATCCAGGATTCGCTGGCTGCTCTTCACGATGAGGCAATTGATGGTAACATTGTCGGTTTGGATCTGGCCACTGGCGAACCCATGGATCCCGTCCAAGGGGGTGTCTTCGATTCCTTCCGTGTCCTGCGCAACTGCATCGCTTCCAGCACGGGCATCGCATCTAACCTCCTTCTGTGCGATGAGCTACTGAAGGCTCGACAGATGGGTAAAGCCGGTGCCGGTGGGCCCGGTGGTCAGGAAGAGTAATGCACTTTCTCATTTACGAAGTCAGGCGGTTCATGTAAAGTTTAAAAGGGTTAAAGACTTGATTCCCTCATAAAGTTGGGGGCAAGCTAATCTATTCAAAAATGCACAAACTTCACGTTGCTTCTCATTGTCGTCGTTAAATGGAAATACAGTAATCAGCGCTATCGTACATAAAATTGGGAACCTTCGAAGCTGTCTCGTTGGGAGAATCAGTCTTCTTCTGAGGTAACGCTTTGGTTCCCATCAGACACATTCTCGGGGGGCCAAAGTCCCTCAAAGCCTTCTTCCCTGACTGGGTCGTCCAGGGAGAGATGGTGTGCTTGAGCCCACTCCCACACATCAGATTTGTAAATGGTGACCATATGACCTGGTGGTGTAGTATTGTCCTCCACAGCTGTCCGAGTAGATTTACGTTTTTGGGGGGTGGCCTGGGGTTCGAACAGCCCCATGCTCTTGAGTGCAGTAATCACGTCCTCGGTCAACATACCGGTTCCCAGGCCGAGTTCTTCAACGGTAATGGTCTCGCGCAAGGGTCTCTTGCGGGATACTTTAGGGGTTGAGCTAGGCTTCTGCTGGTCGGTTCCAAGGGAGCTGTCGCTAGGTTTTCCACGGAGCAAGAATCGGGCAATCCGCTCGGCCCAAAAACGGACATAGCTTTTGTGGCCTAGCTCACTCAGTGGCTTCTCTGGTCCGCCGATACATCCACGATTGGAGTCCCACCCGCTGAGCTTGTAGCTAACCCCCATCAACAACTTCCCAAGCTGCTTGTGTTGATAAGGCGGGAAGATCAGAATGCAAGCAAGATTGTTCGCATCCCATGAAAGTTTCTCTTTTGAAAAGAACCCGAGCACGTAGTAGCTGTCGGAGTCATCCGGGTCGGTGAAAGTGAGGATGTAGTACAGGAAGGTGGCGACATCGAAAAATACTGTCTTATGGTCGAGGAAGAGTTTCGCGAAAAGGGACAAATTCTGTCCGAAAAGTTTGTGGTTTTGCCCGTCAACCTCCCACACTGCATACCCGCCATGGTCGTAGACTTTCGTCCCTGGCGGGGTTGTGCGATGCTCGCAGGCGCGTTTGTGTTCCTCAAAGATATCCACGTCACATGAGTATCGAAAGCACCAGCGACAGACGTAGAGTCGATCGGCATCCTTGGCGACGAGGTCTTCAGGATAGATGGATTGGTTCCATGGCTTGAACAAGAGATCGCCCAATACGACGTTGTTCACGTTATGATCGGCTGAGGTCTGCAGTGGCGCAGACTTCGGGGTCGCCATTGATATCTATGGAGATTCGAGGATTCGAGCGGTGCGGCGTGATATCGAAGTTGTCGGGATGCTAGGTTTCGGGAGCGTTCATGCGATGTACCGTCTCCAATGGACCAGCCATTGGTAGTATCTTGAAAATGAGAGTTAGAGGTAGATGAAACGAGTGGACAGGGTCGCGCAAAAACTGGGCGAGGTTATGTGGACATAATTCTCAATTATTATTATTCATTGTCCATTATTCAATTCCAAGGTTGATTCAATGCAATTCAGAGTTGCCTCAAAGTCCAGGCGGAAAGATAATGTCATGTGATCGGAGCGGGGATCCTCCGGAGAGCTTCATCATGCTCTCATGCGCTCTTTATCCTGTTGCCTGAAACCCCCATGTACTTTCATGGGATTTCTTGAATTTCCTGGATTTCTTGAATTTCTTGTCCAGTTCCTTGTATGTGGAAGACCCGAAACTCGAGGAAAAAATTTTTGGAAGTCTTGCCACAGGCAGCAACATATGAATCTCGTGATATTTTTTCCCGTTTAATACACTCCCCGTCTCCAAGCCCCAGAGGCATCATAATTCCAAACCATTTCCATATCTTCAGCTCTATCAACACTAGTTTATCATTCTTTTGTTTTCGATTCTGTAACACCGCCCCACCTGTTCGTGTTCCCGATCCGCAGGGCTTACAGTGCATCTTCTCCACGATGTTGAAGCCCTTCCAAATCAGAAACCTTCGGGTATCCACTCAGCACCAACCAGAGCAGCTTGCGAATTCTCGTCCTTCTGCGGGAGTGGTCCAGATCTCTGCTACAGATTACGATGATTTAGCGTCGAACCATCCCCGCGCAAGGTTGACTTATGTGGATGACGATGATGATGACGAAACAATCACCGTAAGTTTATAGCAACCTATCGGCTATGTATCATCAAAATCTTACCATTTCCTTTAGGTTGGATCCGCTCTCGAGCTTTCTCAGCGCCTTGAGGAGCCCCTAGACATTAATACACAGCTTGAATCCGTCGAGCTTTCTCCCGATGGCATCAGTCCGATGCACATATTTGATATTCGTCGGTCAAACTCTGTGGCTGAGTTGTGGAGACGGTTTGAGGACAACGTTCCAAAACAAGGCTCGGCTGGTGAGAAGAACGACACACAAGCTACTTCTAAGGTTACTGTCCTCAAGGAGCAACATGGAGTCACTGTTCCTCGTATTTCAACCCCGCCACCGATATCTGGGGACCAGCCTCGGCCTTTTATGGAAGCATTTGAGGCTGAGCTAGCAGAGATGCTCAATTCTTCTGAGTCCCCGGAGAGTAGAATACCTCAGCCTAACTCACCACCGACTAATGAGCCGTCGGCCAACACAAACTCAGGGCGAGCCCCTCATCCCGTTGAGATTTTGGCGGCACAGGTTCTAGACCAGCTGATCAACGGCGCTAACATGGTACAATCTGAATGGAGATCCAAAATGCCTGAGCTACAGCGGCAACTACAGAATGCTCAGAGACAATTTGAGGCTGCACAGAGATCTCTGCCTGAGAACGTGGAGGCGTCGTTGCGGACACTACTCGCAACTGTTGAGGCTCATCTAAAAACCGCTTTTAATAATCTTCCAGATGGCGGAAGGCAAATGGCAGAAGATGCCTTCCAAGCAGGAAGACCTGTCGCTGAAAATGCCGCTGATGGCTTTCGTATGATGGCCTCCGAACTCAACGAGGTCGGAAGGACACTATTTGCCGCGTTTGAAAACGAGTTTGGCCGTGCTGGTTCAACAGCCTCTACGTCGACCTCAACTTCCGAGGCGCAAAACCCTAGATCATCCGGGCCGTTCTTTAACACTACTGCAAGCAATGAAGGTGCGGCTTCGGCCACTCTGTATTCCCAGAGCTCAGGCGCGACAGCCACAAACGAGAAATCAACAGCAGAACCAGGCCAATCGAACCCATCTAATGCTGCACAAGCGGGAGTAACCCCGATCCAAAGTCGTCCTGGTCAACCCACATCCGCTCGCCCAAATCATTGGGCGCCTCCTACATGGCCTGCTCCGTTTTGGAATCCATTCCACGCTTATAACGCACCCCCGCGCCCCTGTCCTCCTCCACCGTCGGCATCGCTGCCGAATTTCGCTTACTGGCCCCAAGGGCCGCCCGCGCCTCCTCCACCTCCTGCATTCAATCGCCCGTTGAATGCTACACAAACATCACATACAGAATCGATAAACAGTTCAGCAACTAAATCTTTGTTCATTGGCAATGTTGGTTTCAAGGTTACCGACAAGATGATACAGGATGTGTTTGCTGCCAAGGGATTTATTGTCAAGGTGGATCTCCCACTAGATACCGCATCAGGAAGACATGCAGGCTTTGGCTATGTGAACTTCCCCTCGGATTATCCGGCTTTCGCTGCAATGGAAGCATTGCAAGGTGCTGTCATTGACGGTCACTCGATAAACCTTGAGCCTATGTATCATCCCCCCATCGAAAGCGTGCGTCCGGCACAGATTTCACCCAATGCCAGTACAACCACACGCGATACTCAAACAGGCCGCCCTCTGGCTGACACGAGCGGTGTAAGCAATGCTCCGTCTGAACGAGACAGTACCATATCGACGCCGTTTGCATTCCCGCTTGCTGTCAAGCTACAAAAGAGTCCATCCAAGCCTGGCAATACGGATAATCGGAGAAAGTCTGCCAGTTTTGTAGACCTCACGCAGAATGTTGATCATGATCAACCTCAGACGGAATCGTCCGCACTACTTGACTCTCCAAGCGACGACCCTGCATTCAGCGCACGTTTTCCCTCGCTTTTACCCGAGACGAGCGCGCAGCATAACGATCCATTGAGTGGTCAAAGTGTTTCCTCGTATTCGCATACGGAGTCTCGTTTCCCACCTGTGTCTCAATGGGAGGCACAACTTCTTGCAAATCAATCATCGGCTGTTGATGCTAGGCGACCTTCCGACCATAGCAAAGCAGTGCGGGATCAAATCGGCCATTCTTCCGGTGCCGAGGAGACTGCGCGCCCAGCGATAGATCTCAATGACCAGTGTGCGGCCAAATTGAAGCGTCGAGTCACCCAGCAGGAAATTCATAAACCAAATCATCGGCACACTTCGAAGATTGGCCATCATCATCCCCTGAAGCATTCCGCAAGTATGCGTCACCTTGGGGATAGATCGCATGGTTCAGCGGATACGGACACATGGGCTCGGCTGTCTAGGCGAGAACGAAATGCTGCATCTTCTCGTGAGCAAATACCCGGAAGCTTCCCGGTGGAAGATACGACGAGGGCCGGGCTTTCTCGTACTCTTGATCCCAATGTTCCTGAGTCTGATGATGCGACAATCGAACGATGTGTCTCTGCTCTTGTCGACATGGGCTATGGGGCTGAACAAGAAGGCGGACGGTCGAGAATGGCCGTGTATGCGGCTATGGCAAATGGTGTCCTCATGGATGCGATTGATATGATTGAAGAGGAAAGATTGATCTATGAACGACGGCCTTCGCACTGAGGCTTAGAATACTTTCTTGATTTTTTGTTCGGGTCATATAGCGACCCAGCCATTCCTTCAGCTACAGTTTAGCTTGACCGGAACTCTTGCAGCGTTCTTTACTCTCGGTAGTGTTGTAATCTTACTTTTTGCTGTAATGACTTGCTAGGCCAATTATCCATGAATGTTTCGAACCCTCAGTATACTATCCATATATCCCACGAGTTAATATATCCACCTTGTAAG